>CANYBF011224538.1:0-12740 GCA_948192965.1 Dalechampia spathulata | reverse complement strand
CTTGGCTAAGATGCGCTTGATCATCTTGTTAACTGCTTCAACTGCCCTGTTGGCTTAAGGGTGATAAGGAGAAGATCGATGGTGCTCAATCCCATATTTTTCCAGCAATTCTGTAACTTGGGCCTACAACTGTACTCCGTTATCTAACACTAGGTGATACGGCACCCCATATCGGCATATAAGATTCTTCTCTATAAACTTGGCAACTTTCTTCCCCCAGTTTACCATAGGATTCAGCTTCCATCCACTTAGAGAAGTAATCAATGGCTATCAGACTCAACCTCTGTTATTGACCAGCCTCATGCAAGATTTTCTGATCAACTATTTTAATGCTCTCCTTTTGCTTTTAAAAGCTCTAATTTTTACATGAGTCGTCCAAGCAAATTTTCAACTCATCGAGAGAATGTTTCTCTTTGCCTTAATTTTTATGTGAGCTACCTATGTAGGTTTTCAGTTCACTAGGCTTTTCATTTTTTATTTTGCTTTTCCTTTTACCCTTTTCTCTAGATAAAATATTTCTTCAGCCGGTCAAGGATCTTTTTAACTAGGAATGGGCCTTCCCAGTTGGGCCTGAACTTCCCACGAGGGTCGCGAATAACTAGTCTGATTTGCTTCAGAACTAAATTGCCTTCTTGTATGGCGACAGGCTTGACCTTTCAATTAAATGTGTTAGCCATGCACTTTTTGTAAAGCTGTAGATGTTAGAGAGACTTGAGCCGTTTCTCATCAATAACGACTAGCTGCTCGTACTTGGCCCTCTTCCACTCAGCTTTTGGCAACTGAGCTTCTAGAATCACATGAAGTGATCTCAGCTCCACTTCAATTGGCAATACGGCTTCTGTTCCGTAAACCAGACAGTAGGGGTGGCACCCGTAGGGCTCCTTACAGTGGTTATGTAACCCCATAAGGTAAATGGCAGCTACTCATGCCAGTCTCTGTAAGTCCTCACCGTCTTGGCTAAGATGCGCTTGATCATCTTGTTAGCCGCTTCAACTGCCCCGTTGGCTTGAGGGTGATAAGGAGAAGATCGATGGTGCTCAATCCCATATTTTTCCAGTAATTTTGTAACTTGGGCCTACAACTGTACTCCGTTGTCTAACACTAGGTGATGCGGCACCCTATATCGGCATATAAAATTCTTCTCTATAAACTTGGCAACTTGCTTTGCCCCAGTTTACCATAGGATTCAGTTTCCACCCACTTAGAGAAGTAATCAATGGCTACCAGTATGTATCGATGTCCATTAGAAGCGTTAGGGTATATCTCACCCACAATGTCAAATCCCTAAGCTGAGAATGGCCAAAGTGTTATCAGATAGTTCATGATGTCTACATACCATGGGGTCTCATCTGGTTGGTCTAGCGCTATAACCTATTCTCCAAAGTAACAAGGAATCCTCGACTGCTCAATGAATACAGGCCAAATTTGACTTTATGGTCGTTCACAAACTAAAGCCAGTATGGCCAAAGTGTCGGCCATCTGATTTTCTTCACGTAGCATGTGAATAAATTGATAGGAGCTGAAATTACAGACCATGAGTTTCATGTACTTAGCATAAGGCTTGAGCCTTTCCTCTTTGACCTCCCACTCGGTCGTGGATTGGTGAATGACCAGCATCGAATCACCAAATATTTGTACATCCTGAGCACCAATCATCAGTAATGATTTTAGCCCGAATAGACATGCTTCCCGGATCAGCCATATTGTTGGTGACTGAGAAGCTCAGCCGCTTTGAAAGCATAATTAGCTTGCCTTAAGGAGTGATTAGCACAACCCTTATACCTACACCTCTTCTATTGATTGCACCATCAAAGTGTAGCTGCCATTTTTGGATGTTAACTGTCCCCAAGTGCTCATCTGGGAAGTCCAGTTCAAAGGTCTTAGAGTCATCCATCGACCTGGATGCTAAGAATTTAGCAATCGCTCTGCCTTTGATCACCTTGGTAGTGATGTACTGCACATCAAATTCTAATAACAGGATCAGCCACCTGAAGAGTTTCTCTACTAGCAAAGGAACAACGTACAAGTACTTCATAGGATCAACCTTGGAGATTGCTTGTATCTGGTATGACTGGAAGTAGTGTCTGAGTTTCTTGGTGACCCAGACCATTGCCATACATAGCTTCTCAATAGTGCTATACTTGTATTCTGTTGGAAATAACTTCTTACTCAAGTAGTAGACAGCATGCTCAACTCCGACATCGTTCTCTTGAGCCATCATAGCACCTACTAACTCCTCTTTTAAGGCTAGATAGAGTAGTAGTGTTTTTCCTGACCAAGGTGGTTACAGGATCGGCAGGTTGGAGAGGTAATGCTTCACCCTCTTAAATGCAAACTGACAATTCTCATCCTAAACCATAGGCTGGTCCTTCCTCAAAAGCTTGAAGATAGGCTCACACATGGTAGTGAGCTGGGCGATGAATCTGCTGATGTACTGGAGCTATCCCAGGAATCCCCTAACTTCTGTCTCAGTTCTAGGAATAGGCATCTCGATGATCAACTTTGGTTTGTCAGGATCCACTTCGATACGCCTCTAACTGACAATGTGACCCAACAGCTTTCCTGATATCACCCCAAATGTGCACTTCTTTGGGTTCAACCTGAGTCTGTATTTCTCAATGCGTATGAGAAATCTGTCAAGAGTAGTTGCATGCTCTCCTCTGGTAGGAGACTTCACCATCATGTCATCCACATAGACTTTGACCTCCTTATGGATAAAATCATGCAACAAGGTTGTTGCAGCTCATTGGTAAGTAGCGCCTACATCCTTCAAGCTGAAGGGCATGACCTTGTAGCAGTAGGCCCCCCATTCTGTGATAAAAGCTATCTTGACCTTATCTATGACTGCCATTAGGATTTAGTTATATCCAGAGAATCCATCAGCGAAAGAATACATAGCACTAGCGGCTACACTATGGACCAACACGTCGATGTAAGGCAAAGGAAAATCATCCTTTGGACATGCTTTGTTCAGATCCCTGTAGTCTACATAGACTCTGACCCTGCCATCTTTCTTAAGAATTGGAACCACATTAGCCAACCATTCCAGATAGTCGACCACCTCAAGGAATTTTGCATCCAACTGCTTCTGGACATCTTACTTGACCTTCTATGCCCACTCTGGTTGAAGCCGTTGCAGCTTCTGCTTAACTGGCTTGAACCCCAGCTTGGTAGGAATTTTATGTTCCACGATGGATCCATCAACACCCGACATGTCTTCATAGCCTAGAGCAAAGGCTTTTGTATGCTTTTTCAATGCGCTGATTATTTCTATTCTCTCTTTAGAGGTCAAGTCTGATGCAATCTAGAGGAGACATGGCTTGTCATCTGTGTTAATGTTAACATTTTTGATACATGATGCGTTAATGTCAAAAATGCTCATGTAATACTCATGTTCATGCACAATACCATCAGAATACACATTGCAAACATAAGCAAAGTTGCTCTTTATTGCATTGTACTTATTTGGAATTACATCATCATTAAAAAGTACAAAAATAGGGACATCAATGTCCTCATACTAAAGCTCCTCAAAGGTGCTATCCACCAGCGTGGCTATGTCCTCGTAGACCTTTGGTAGCAGTAGGTCTTCAATGTCTAAGTTCTGCAGCTTGGATCCCAATACAGTGATTGTAGTAGGCTCTGGCTCCAGGCGGCCGGTGGTGAGGTTAGCAACATCACAAAATATCTGGAGAGCTTCATCAGGGCTGATGGCGAAAGTAGCAGCAGTCTTTCCAACTATTGTCAGGGCTGATAGATCACAGACATCGTTAAAGATGGCAAACTATTACTCAAAGAAGTGATCCAAGTTAGGCAACTCGGGAGTATGGTCATGCTGAGTCTTTCCCTAGATGAAGAGGATCATCTTGCACTCTTCTGGCTTGTCTGAGGTGTAGGGATTGAACCCAATATAGTACCTCTCTTTCCACATGGCTGTAGGAATGTTAAATTCTACCGAGCCCTGTTGGTACCGGCCTAAACCTATGCCAGGTACATAGTCCATTAGTTGCATCATCCTCTCCACAGCAGGACTCGGTTGGTACGAGTATGATTCTAGTTCTCCAATAGCAGTGATCTGGAAACCAGTCATAAGAGGGACGTCTTCTCTGAAGCAGGCCAGGGCAACCTCATCATTGGTAACAATAGTAACCACACCTTCATTGTGTAGGAACTTGATCTTCTGGTGTAGGGTGGATGGCACACCTCCCAGGGGATGGAACCATGGTTGGCCTAAGAGTAGCATAAATGACACCAGAATATCTAAGACCGTGAACTCCACCACTGATTTGATTGGCTTGATAGTGACAGTGGCAGTGAAGGTACCAGTAACCTCCTGTTTAAACTCATCATATGCTCTGATGATAGTCTTATAAGGCTTCAGGTCTGAAAGCTGAACCCCTAGCATGGGTAGCACCTTAAGCAGGCAAACATTGATGCCAGAACTGTCATCCATCATGACATAGGGGGTGGAGAAGTTCATGATATTTACCCTAATGAAGAGTGCTCTGTTGTGACGGATTCCCTCGGCCAGTAGATCTGCATCAGAGAAAGTGATCATACTGGATGGTAGCTCCCAGTTTACCAATTGGCTCTTCATGCTGAAGGTAGAAGCAGAGGGAGAGATCCTCATGCTCAAGAGTGCCTCGACGATGGCCCGTCGATGTTGTTAGGAGGATAGCACCAAGTCTTAAATGCTAATGTTAGCCTGTGTCTTCTTCAATTGTTTGACTACAACATTATCAGGCTGAGCAACCTGATTAGCTGGTTGTAGAGCTGGAACATTGCTTGGACCAGCCTAGTCTCTAGCGAGCCTAGCCTTGGTCAACTTCTTAGGAGCTTCTGGCTTCTTCCTGAGGTCGGGAGGAGTGAACAACTTTCCACTACGAGTCATGTTATGAACCCGAGAGGACATCTTGTTGGCACCTAACCCCTTCTGCTGCTTGGTCGGTTTTGGTGCTGATTTGGCTGCCTTAGGAGTCTCGGCCGACTTACCCTTATCAGAAGCCTATGCGTTTGATGCTTCAGGTTTGGAGGATTTCTCAGTAGCTACAGACTCATCCTCAAAGTTGTGGTACCATATGTCGATGGCACCAATGTCGAATCCACCACCAAGGCAGAATCTAATAGTAGGCAACTGAGCATTCCCCTTACTGAGGGGAGAAAAGGAGTTCAGGACTAGGGATTCTAGCAACCCTGATTGGAGCATGTATATACGATTGACTTTATGGTAGTTTGGCAGCGGGTTTATTTTGGTTGATGGCTTGGATTTTTTGGGGTCTTCAATCTCACCAGAGTCAATGAGATTTTGAATGACCAGTCTGAGGGAGCGACAGTCATCAGTATTATGACCACGGTGCTGGTGATAGTGGTAGTAGGTTTTAGTGTCCACCGAGGCTGGGGGTGGTATCTTGAAGTTTGGTTTAAGCGGTTTGATGAGCTTGGCTTTAAGGAGACACCTGAAAACCTTAGAAAGTGGGATTCCAAGATCCAAGAATCTTTTGGATGAGGTAGTGTTTTGGAGTATGAGATTTGGTGTTTGTAAGGCGTTGATGTGTTGTGGTTTTAGTATTTGTAGGGTATTGGCGTAGTGAGGCTTTGGTTATGTTTGTGTGTAGGTTATGGCTTTGGGTTTAGGGAAGGAAAGCTCCTTTTTCTTACCCTCAATTTGCTTGATACATTGTCCCACTGAGTAGATGTCCTTAAAAGTGTGGAACGTCTGATATTTCAGCCTATCTTAGTAGAGTGGCAGTGACCCTATGATAAGCTTGTTGATCATATCCGATTTAGATGGCTTCTGTCAGACCAGTGCAGCTTTGTCCATCCATCTGCTAAAGTAATCCATAAAGGACTCGTTGGTTTTCTGCTTAACCATTTCTAAATCCATTAAGGTTACATCAAATCGGGCCTTGAACCCATACTGTTTACAGAAAGCAGTACAAAGAGGTTTCCACTCGATCGTGGTTGCCTTGTTCAGACTGTGATACCAGGCTAGCGCTGGTCCCTCCAATGAGATGAAGAAGAGCCGGATAATCTGATCATCCGATAAGTCTGTGGTGCTCATCAGCATGGTGTAGGTCTTCAGATGGTTCTTCGGGTCCCCAACTCCATTGTACTTGGGAACATCAGGGAGCTTGAACTTAACAGGCAGCCCCTTGATAACCCGAACAGAGAACTCATCAAAGTTCAGGTCAGACCCCATGCCCTTAGTCTTCATGATGGTTTGCAGTTGCTCAATCTTCTGCTCCAAGACAGTGGTCTCAAATTTCTGAACATCATGCATATTAAGTGAGACATCATCATCAGTCTCTATGTCATAAAGGTTGACACATTTTCCCCTTTTCCTTGATCAGAACTGGTAAGGTGACAAATTTAGCAGGACTGAGAGCCTCCTGGATCTGCTATTGCAGGAGGGTCTTGAAGTCATCATTCAGAAGCTTAGCCACAGACTGGTCGATAAGCTTCTGAACTGCAGTGAGTGTGGTCTCATCTAGTGCTGGGGCAGCAGGGTCAGATGAGGATGTGACGTTCTTGGAATTCTATGAGTCTGATATGATTCTGTACATGGCAGAAAGAGTTAGCATGGATGCATGAGTATGCATATGCTATTGCACGTGATGCACATGATACGACATGTAGGATGCATGCATGACCTATGCTAGGAAATATGCGATGTTATGGCTGTAACAAAGCGAGTTAGTATGCGTATGCATGGGTGCATACGATGCATCACATAGGATGTATGCGTGTCCTATGCTAGAAAACATCCTGCATTATGGCTGCAAAAGAAATTTATTAGAGAATTGCATGAGTATGCATGTACGCGTGTTTGGACAGAAAACACAAAAAGGTTAGTGAACACATAGCATGCAGCATCGCTCCCTTCCAACCTTGTACCTCCATGAGAATTGGTAAATTCACATTCTCCTGCCCTAGGTGGGATACTAACTCAAAGTTACACTGGGAACTCGAGGTGTGATTCTCTTAATAAGGCAAGTAAGAGAGTTTGATTGTTGCCCGATCATATAAGGAATTATTGTAAAACTCCGATAGCATTTTGACCTAACCATATTGCTATGATAAGAGAATGCCGATGGAATTGGCATGAGGTTGTGCAACCATACAGAATCATGAAAGGATTTCAACTCTTAGCAGAGCAATACGGGCATGATCATATTGTTATGATAAGAGTACGCCCATGGAATAAGCGTGAGGTTGGGCAACCATACGAAATCATGAAAGGATTCCGACTCTTAGCAGAGCAATACGGGCATGATCATATTGTTATGATAAGAGTACGCCCGTGGAATAAGCCTGAGGTTGGGCAATCATACAGAATCATGAAAGGATTTTGACTCTTAGCAGAGCAATGGGCATGATCATATTGTTATGATAAGAGTACGCTCGTGGAATAAGCGTGAGGTTATGCAACCATACGGAATCATGAAAGGATTCCAACTCTTAGCAGAGCAATACGGGCATGATCATATTGTTATGATAAGAGTACGCCCGTGGAATAGGCGTGAGGTTATGCAGCTATATGGAATCATAAAAGGATTCCGACTCTTAGCAGAGCAATATGTGGGAGGAAATAGGCCGGGTCTATGCAAATCCACTCATATGATAAGGCAAAGATCCATATAGCATGCAATAAGGGTCCTAATTTGGAATGTTGCTAGGCTTACTACATGGGCTTTAGTCCGGTTTTGAGAACAGGCTAAGGTCTCCTGCCACGTTGTCCATAACTTATCCAACCAAATGGAATCATCGATATAGGACTATACCTCACATTTATCCATTAAGAATCATCAATGGTTATCAGTACAGTGCAGCAAGTGATGAAGGCAAATGTGCTTTCCCAAGGAGTCGAATGGAGTCCAAGGTACTCCCTCATTCATAATCATTGGTTTGACATGGGACCAGGGTGGTGTGTGCGGACATGGACTGGTGTTATGATGCATACAATTAATCCAATTATGATGGAAAAATTAATATAGAAACTCTTAGATGCCACCACTCTTTCATCGTGATGTCCCCAGTGGAGTCGCCACTGTGAGCATCAGTTTCTGCCGACTGCCCAGAGCAAGGCTTGCGTTGCTCATGGATCGAGGACCATACTTGGAATAAAAGCGCGGACTTCCCGAGGGGCTACCTCAAGGAATGATACAGACTCGAAAGAGTTACGAGGGAGTCGCCACCTGATGGTTCCGAATTAGTCCAACCGACCCATAGCAGAGTGATAATTAAACCCTTCAGAGATTGGGTTCAGGTGGTGGAGATCTATTCTATGAGTTTCCAAAATTGATTTTACCATTATTGTTGGAGTTAATTGTCCTAAGCAGGCAAGCATGCAAGCATAAAATTATGGCAAATAGCATATAGTGTTATGCATTTGGATGGCATGGCATACATAGAAGCGATAAAGTAGCTTGGCATATGCATGTTATGTGAGCATGTATGACATATCATATGCATGATATATGGCAACCTAGTATGATATGTAGGCATATAATTATGGCAAATAGCATATAGTGTTATGCATTAACATTTTGGATTGTTTTGGCATTTGTAAGATTTAGAGTGTATGCATGGCATACGAAATGAGTGACAAGGCATATCATATGCGTGATATGTGAATAATGCAACACATGGCATATGCATGACATGTTATAATGGATGGTATACCATATGCATGGCATGTGAGTGATGTATGGCATACCATATGCATGATATGTGTGATGATACAATACATGGCATATGCATGATGTGTTATGTAGATGACATATCGAATGCGTGGCATGTGAGATGATGTGTGACGTATCATGTGTGTGATACGTGAAATGACATACCTTATGCGCGGTATGTGTGTAGCATAGCATATGTATGGCATGTTACATGGATGATATATCATATGCATGACATGTAATATGAATGACATATCATATGCATGACATGTGAATAATGTGTAGCATACCATATGTATGGCCTGTGAAATGATATATGGCATGGCATATGCATGTCATGGCATAGTGGTGCATATGTGAATGTGTATTCAACATAGTAATGTCGTGGCATACGGTATGACATGCGTTATGGCATACGATGTGACATGGTATATATGACATGGGATATGGCATATATATATCCATGGCAAGGCATATTGGTCGAGTGCGCGTATTGGATTGCATATTTGGTGAAATTGCGTATTGGCATATTTATACATATATGCAGACGAAATACAGTATGTTATGACATGGCATATGCATGGCATGTATAGTAGTGTGTGATTGTGTCATGTGACATGGCATGTGACATGATGACATGGTATATTTAAGCAAATATAAACCATCCACGATAAAAATAATAACGGCCGGGAAAAGGATCGAGGAAATAGGGGATACACACAGGAAATAGGGGGAATTATTACAGACTGAATTAAATAATTCTATCCTATTACAAAATATCCTCGCATACATATTTTGGGACGTTAAGTAACGTCCCCTTCCTCCTCTGGTACTATTCACCTTGGGTTGCACGAGCCGAAAATGCACGATGTTTATTATGCAAAATAAACATAATAAATTTATTAGTAGCAAATGAATTTAGGATTTATTTGACTAGTCCAATGCCATTTAAAAGCATGAACCAAGAGTCAAAATTTGATAATTATTAGGCAATAATTATTTGAATAAACACGAGCCGGATCGTGGAAATTCATTTTTACAAAAAATAATTTTAGGCAAAATTATTTTTATTTCATCATTGAAAATTAAATGGGGGCTATTATCAAACAAAAATTACTGGAGATAGCCACTCAACCAATTAATTCCAATCCTTTCAAAACCACATTTTATACGATCAAAAATTGCATTTTATCATAAAAATTAATTTTGAGGCCAAAATTAATTAAATGTAATTATTTTATGATAGATTCAGAATACTTGAGCCACTGTAAAACTCAAATACCACTGGATGTATCAAAATACGGTGAAAATATGGTCCAAAAGTGCATTTTTCTGGAAAAATGTGAACTATGTGCGTCGCGCATCAGACTATGTGTGCCACACATAGCCTATGTGTGGTGCATATAGCATGACATGTGGCACACATAGCTTGTAAATTTGCAAGAAAATTAAATCTGTCAGCACAGAAATGATCTACAGATTAAAATACACAACATTAATGAAGACAGTACCTCATTTTGAGCATGAATCGGCCTCTGATTTTGCAAACCAAACATTTAATTGAGTAATTTAATGAAATAATTAATTTTAAGGCTAAAATCAATTAGATCTTGATAATTTTTGACAAATCCAGAACCGCAAGTGCATGGACAAGCTACTGGAATTACCGAAAAAATCATATCTAAAGCGGATCGGGTGAAAATCGGGTTTTTCTATGAAAACTAGGATCTATGTGTACTGCACATAGATCTATGTATGCCACACATAGGGTATGTATGGCATACATAGATGTATATGTGGTGCACATAGTTTTCAAAACCGAAAGAAAATCAAAAATTTTATAGCAAAAACCCTAGATCCGACCCCGATCTAGGTAGATCGGACCCAAAAATAGGGTTTTGCTTCATGGATTTGCATCCAACACATGAAAATAATTTTAAAGTTGAAATTATTCAAGATCCAGCAAGTTTTAAGGCAGATCCAGGACACCTAAGGCATAGGGAAGCCAGATCGGGCAAAAAACTGGCTAAAAATAGGAGAAAAATGGCATTTTCTTTGAAATTTGGAGGCTATATGCACAGCATATAGCCCTATGTTCACCACACATGTGCTACATATGGCGCATATAGATCTATATGTGCAGCATATAGTTTGAAAAATAGAAGCAAATGGAAGAAAAATGGAAAAATAGGAGGATTTACCTTATTCCAACAGCTTTTCTTCCTTGATCTTGCTTCCTCACATGTTTAGGAAGCCTAACTAGAGCCAATTTATCTCTAAATCCCTATGATTTAATTAATTAAGTGTTTAATTAATTTTAAAATGATTTTGGAAAAGTTTTAGGTTGCTGCAGGAGCAAATTCGAGATCCATTTTACAGACCCCAAGCTCTATATTTATATAGCAATTTTTAGGCATGACAATTTTGTAATTTTCACCCAGATTTGAAAATTTTGAAGGCTATGTGCGCCACACATAGCCTATGTACGCAGCACATAGCCCTATATGCGTAGCATATAGTTTTTGGACCATCGCGTGGGGCCCACTAAGGCCATATTGGGATGTGCGCCCCATACCGAATAAGCGTTATTTGACATTTCAAGACACTTTCATGAAGGAAAGTTTCCAGATTCGGTCCCAAAAAGGCTCCAGACCAAACGTCTTTACTATGCAATGTGCGGCGTGTATAGTATTATGCGTTGTGCATATAGCTATGCGTTCCGCCCGGTACGTACGAAATGGGATGCATGCCATATTTCCAGGAAGATGCAAACGACATTCCGAGTCACTTTACAATTTTAAGTTTTTCCAAATTCGACTCCGAACGACGAGTTTTTACTAATGGGCCCGTTTTAGGGCTTGTGGTACTATTCTGGCCCAAAATGGCATTCGGCGTGCCAAAAGGTCGTGCCTCACGTAGGTACTAGCGAAAATGTGTTCTATATGCATAGAACACTCGAATTAGGCTAAGTTTAGTGGTGGGCCCCACATATGTACTATTCATGGTGAATAGTGCCTCGATAGGCCCCACAGCGTAATGAGCCCGGAATGTGGCAAATAGCATGCCAAATGCTTTGCCTTGAGTAAGGCAACAAGTGGGATGTGTTCTGTGCGTACATAACACAAAACAGATTACAATGTGTAGCGGGCCCCACTGGTGCCTGGTGGGTCCCACAGCGTGGTGGGCCCAGAATATGGCATTCGGGATGCCACAGGATGTGCCTTGCGTAAGGCAGCTGTGAAATGTATTCTGTAAGTACAAAATACACAGAATAGGCCAATAGGGGTAGCGGGTCCCACTAGTGCCTGGTGGGCCCCACAGCGTGGTGGGCCTAGAATGTGGCATTTGGGATGCAACGGGATATGCCTTGCATAAGGCAGCTATGAAATGTATTTTGTAAGTACAGAATACACAGAATAGGTTGATGGAGGTGGTGAGCCCCACCTATGTACTATTCATGGTAAATAGTGCCCAGGGCTCAAAATGCAATATTTTGCATTTTGAAATCTCTGCCTCACATAGGCAGGAGTATAGCATGCTCTATATGTACAGAGCATTCAGAATAACTAATAAAGGTAGCGCGCCCCACCTATGTACTATTCATGATGAATAGTGTCAATTGCCCGAAATGCATTATTTTGCATTTCGTGTGGTTTACCTCGTGTAGGCACCAATGAAGCATGTTCTGAATGTACAGAACATACAAAATAGCGAAATGAGGGTGGCGGGCCCCACTAGGCACCATGGTGGGCCCCACCAGCTCTGAGGTATTCTGTGCACCAGAATGCTCAGGGGAAGCCACAGAGGCCTATGTGCATAATTGGGGTCGATATCGGGGACTAAAACCTATCTGAATCAACAGAAACCCGAAACTGCACGAGCATGAAAAGTCAGGGTCAATAATGTTGGTTTGCATAGTGATTAAGCAGCGGAAGAAATTTAAAATTTTTATTTTAAAACAACAAACCAAAAGATGATCTTTGCATCAAAACACAGAGAAAACAGTTTAGAGATTAGAAGCGATAGTTTGATAGTAACTCTTACATTCAATGCAGATGT
>CANYBF011224436.1:0-11179 GCA_948192965.1 Dalechampia spathulata | reverse complement strand
CTCAAGAACAGAAATGAACATGCTAAAGAAAAGATGTTTATATGAGTAAAGCTTTAATATGTTAATGATTTGATGTAATAAAGATCATGAAAGCTACTGGCCTAGTTTAAATAGAAGGTATACCTAGCATGAAACTTGTATTGCTCATAAGTATATCAAAAAGGTCATGGAAGGTAATAGATGAATAGTGATTTATGAATAGTGAATAATGCTTAGGCATTATTGTTAGCAGAAAATAAGAGATGTTTAAAGATTAAGAAATGATATAGTGATAATGATTAATGTAGATCACTATAACTGATTTAATGTGATGTCTTTGATTTTGTTTATAGCACCACTGAGTTTTATACTCAGCATTCATCATTTGATGGATGCAGGTCAACAGGTAATTGGAGTGCATGGATTCCAGAACACCAGTTCAGCAGGACTCATATTGAAGGTAAGGACTTGGAAGGGTTTTATGTTTTGTTTTATATAGGAATTTTATATAATAGAGTATTGTAATAAGGCAGTTAAAAACATGGGTGCAATGTAAGTTCAAATATTCTTAAATGTTTTTCATTAAACGTCAAAATGAAATGAGAATTAATATATGTACTAATTTATGTTTTAAAAATCTCAATTGCTGTATAATTATTTCTATAAGTTTTATTTACCTGGCATAAGTTTTAACAAGTAAACAATAGTAAAGTACATCCCTTGTAGGATAATCAATGGTTTCTATATATTGGAGACTGTTTATTATTCTACGGGAGCATGTTACATCTTGGAGCACGGTGTGACAGAGATAAAGTAAAAGATAGTTTTACCCTTTTTCATAAATTTTTTATTTTCTAAAATATTTAATTTATTTGATACTAATTATTTTATATTTTATATTATATTTTCTTATTTTTATCTCAACAATTTTTATTCAAAAATAATTGATTTATTTATATTTTTAAATTACTATTTATTTTATATTATATTATCTAATTTTTATCTAAATAAATTTTATTTAAAGATAAATAGTACTAATTTTATTTATATTTATTAATTACTGATTATTTTCTATTTTATATTACATTATCTAATTTTTTATCTAAATAAATTTTATTCAAAGATAAATACTATTAATTTTATTTGTATTTGTTAATTAATAATTATTTTATATTTTATGATATATTTATTAAAATTACAAAATATTTCATATTATTAATACATACCTTAATATTTTCAAATTCATACTATGAAAAGTTAAGTGAAATAAATTAATTAAGCATACCTTTCGAATTTTTAATTAATATTGTAAGAGAAAATATGAACAAGTAAAATAATAGTTTTATCATTTCTCTAAATTTATTAAAACTAATTTTAATTTTATTTTAATTATCAAATATTAATCATTTTAATTTATAATAATTATTTTTAATCCAAGTATTCTATTCAAAATTATATATATATATATATATATATTATTTTTATTAGAAATGATTAGTTTTAAGAAAATAAAAGTTTATTAGATAATCTAAATTTGTTAAAACTAATTCTATTTTGTTTTACTAATATAATAATAATATTTTTAATTTATAATGATTTATTTTTATGATAAAATTATATGAAGGGAAATATTACTTGTGATTATTTTTAAAATTATGAGGTATTTATTAAAATTACAAAATATTACACATTATTAATATATGATTTAACTTTTTCAATGAAAATCCTATGATTATTTAAGATTTAAATAATCTAATTATCTAAATTATTAAAGTTTCAAAAATACTAATTATATTAAATTTGTAATTGATAATTTATAAGAATTTATTTTATTATTTTAGTACTCTAATAGTAATAGTTTTAATTTATAATAGCTAATTTTGATAATAAAATTATATAAATAAAAATATTATTTATAATATTTTTAAAAATATGAAATATTTATTAAAGTTAGTAAAAAACACTTAATAAGCATGAATAAGGATATTAAATAATATTTTCTATAAGTATATAATGCTTAAATAATAAATATTAATTTAAAATTATAAAAAATATTATATGATAAAAGAAAATTTTAAAAATATAGAATACAAAATTATGATAAATAACTACTAAGTCTAATATTGAAAAATATTACAACCATCTATTCAATATTGAGATTCTGATCTCTTTTAATTTACTTAATTTTCAAAAAAGGTTATTCTATTTGTTCTTAATAAATTTATTGTAAAAAATTAGGTAATTGTCATTTGGACGAACCATTTCAAATTTTTATTATAAAAAATTAAATAAATTTAAAATATGAAATTTTATAAATATCAAAATACCTAATTTACAATTCACGCATGCAAAAAAATGTGGCTATTTTTTGAAAATCAAAGGAATATTTAAATTGCATGGTTGATTGTTAAAACTCCCTCAATCCAAATAATGTATTATTTATGTTGTTTGATTTTTGATTTAAAATTTTAGAATCTTAATTTTTGTGTATCTATTAAACTAAAATATTATGACTTCAAAATTTTACATAATTGTCATACATTATTATTATTATTATTATTATTATTATTATTACTATTATTATTATTATTATTATTAAAAACTTAATTTTCGTTCATTAATTATTTTTTAAATTTCAAAATAAATAGATATGTAAATAACTGAAATTCTTTACCTTTTTATTTTCCTAAACTCCTTATTTTCCATCATTTGAAAAATAGCCTTAATGTATGTGAAAAATCAAATTGTTTTCATTTTAACTAGATTGAATAGTGTTGAATTTTTAATTCATTTAAATTTAATTTATTATAGAGTAAAATTTAACTTTAATTTTTTTCATGAAAATCTTAATTAAAAATTTACCAAATTTGAACTAATTGAATCTAATGAATTAATTTGAACTCATTAAATGAACTTAGAATATGAAATTAAAGTTGAAGTAACTTGTGGATAGCTTCCTTCATTTATGAGTATGATTTCTTAAATCTAAACATATTTTTCATTTCTTAAATTAATACAATTTAAATGCATATTTTTTTGAACAAGTAATTTAATTCATGTTGATTGTATACAACGTAAATTATGATGTCATATTTTATTAATTTTATATATTAAGTATTAAACCTCTCCGATCAAATAAACAAAACGGAGCGTATAAAAGAATGGCAGACAGTTTTATTCAACTGATATCTGATGTACACTAATTCCCATTTCTAAAATAATTTTATCAACATCCCCACCATCAGATCATACACGTGTAACCATATCAGCCCTCCGTAGACACCCACAATTAATTAGAATCAGCCTAGTCAACGATCACAAATGAAAAAAAATGGGGAAAAAATAAAACAAAAAATTTAAAATTTAAACGATGAAAAATGAAAATGAAACCAGAAGATTTACGCTAAGTTTATGATAGCGAAAGCTGAAAGCCAATCTCTAAGCCAATGTGAAGGCCAATAAACTTCCAGCAAAGATGGTTGCGGCAGCGATGAGGCTGTCAAACCTAGCGGCGGCGAAGTTATCACTTGGTGGAGGTTGAGAAAGGGGAGTTTCAGAAGACGGTGAAGAAGCATTATCAGTTTCTGGTGTGGGGGCTGGAGGAGATGAGGTAGGTGAAGTAGGAGGTTGAGATGGAGAAGAAACCGGTGAAGGAGATGGAGATGATGTAGTGGGAGCAGGTGTAGGAGATGGAGTTGATGTTGACGGAGCTGGAGCTGGAGTTGATGTTGATGGAGCTGGTGATGGTGATGGCATTGACGGTGATGGTGATGGAGTTGGTGTAAGTTTTGGTGATGGAGAAGGTGCTTGTTTCGGTGATGGAGAAGGTGCTTGTTTGGGTGACGGAGAAGGTGCTTGAGCCATGCAAGAAGTTGCAAGAATACCCAAGATCAAGAAAGCCTTAAGCATTGAAGAATTCATCTTCATGATCTTTAATACCAAGAACGAATTAAGAAAGATAATGACTTTCTTGAAACAAAGGAAGAAGAAGAAGAAGAAGAAGAAGATGATGATGATGATGATTAGAGGAGTGAAGAGAGCTAAAAGGCATTTCAATTTATATAAAGAAGGAAAAGAGAGATAAGAAAGAGATTTTTTTGTTATTTTGAACCCAAAAAAAGATTTAATGAATATAATGTAATGTGAAGAGATTCCCCCCAGTCATTAAATAAAGCATTAATTATTTATTTATTTAAAATGAAAACTAAAATTACGGGTAAATATAAAATTATTTTTTAATTTCAAAAAACTCAAAATTATTTTTATATTTTTAGATCAATGCTTTTATTATTTAAATATTCATTAAAATTAATGGAGAATAAAGGTTTTGATTTGAACAGGATTTTAGGTTCATTATTGGGTATATTTGGTTGGTTGGCTTCCTCTTCATCACAGTCTGTACTCCGCGTTTTACTTTGTCAACCGTGGTTGGCTATGTTAATGAGATTGCAATTGGTTTTTTCGATATTTAAATTTAAAATATTTAAATAAAAATACATATTATTTATAATTTTTATATATGATTTCGGTTTTAAAAACTAATTATAAATAACACTCACATATATCTTTATATTTGAATAAATAAATAAATAAATATATTTATTGATATAATTTATATATAAGGAATATAATTAAATAAATATATTTTATGAAAAAATATAAATAAGTTATCCAATTTATTACATCCAATTATAACCAATAATATATGCTATATATGAATTTTAATTAAATATTATCAATAAATCAGTTACCATAAATTATATGTCTTATGTGAATTGTTAACTTATATTTTGATTATTGATTTCAATTTGCTTAAAAGATATTATTATTATTATTATTATTATTATTATTATTATTATGGATTTTAATTTTTAATTTTTAAAAAGACTTAAATTTAAAATAAGATGCTACGAAGTATCATCTCAAATCATAAATTCTATTAGGCATAAAAAATAAGAAAATAAAAAAGTATATATTTGCATAATAAAAAAATAATTGTATATATAGTACATTAAATACTTGTAAGATTAAAAACATATGAAGAAACGATCCAAACAAAATCTGAATTAAAAAAGAAAATCAAAATTATAGGAATGGAGAGGGACCCACATGTGGTGGTTATATAATACAAGTTGAATATAAAAATGAAGCAGTATTAGCTGTGTGTGATGGTAGCCGTTTACCGTAGAAAATTGGGGAAACCAAACCAAGACCAACGCTAATCTAGCCGTTGCAGATTAAATAATAATTTTTATAAAAAAAAAATACAAGAGAAATGTTGCCCTAAAACGTGCATGTCTGCTTCTCCGGTTACAGTTTTCAAAGTAAAATACAATTATTATCCCTTCTTTTTTTATTTTTTAATTTTTGAATAAAGATCTCAAAGATATTTTGTTATTTGATATTCCGATATTTCAGTCATTGCAAAAAAAAAAATCTTGATTTTAGATAATTAAATTATATATGCGAATGATATCATATCTAGATTTTTTATTTTTAAAATAATATAATTAATTTAAAATTTAATTCAAACTGCATGTTTTAATTTTATTCAAAAATAGGAAAAAGAATTTTTTTCATATATTATTATAATTTCAAATAGTTGAGTGGGTTAATGTATTAAACTTTAAATGATTGGACCACTAAACACTTTCATTTTACAATATAATATTTATCCATGAAAATTTTCAAAACTATCCAAAATCCAAAAAAAAACATATTTAAAAATATCAATTTTTTAAATGTTCAAAAAATAAAATGTTGTCTTTGGAGTAAATATTTTTTTTAATAAAGAAATATTCAGTTCAATCATTTATTATTAATTGCATCAATTAATAAATTTTCACTTTAATAGTTATTTTTCTTTCTATTGTTCAAAAATAGTTATTTCAACTTCAACTAGAAGTACAATTGTATCAACTCACTTGCAAGCTATTTAATTTCATAGAAATTTATTAAATTTATTTTTTAATAAATAAATCAAATTTAAAACTAAATAATACTCAATTCAATTAAATTTATATTTCAACTCATTTTAATAAACTCGTAAGTTAAATTGTTAATTTATATATATATACTTTAATTTTAGATATATAATACATAAATTTATAAACATATAAATATATGAAATGTTTTTTATTTAATTATTAATATAAAATTACAAATATTACTATAATTAACTATACTTTTATAATATAAATTTATTAAGTTCATCTAAGCTTTGATCAAATCTTGTTTAAGCTTGTAATATATAAAAGATTTTGAAAAATTCAATTCGAGTTCAATTCAATTATAAGGAGTCGAATATGAACTAAGTAAAGTTTAGCTTAATTCAACTTATTTGTATCCTTAACTTCAACCAATCAAATTTTTGATATTATTTTTTATTTCTCATCCAATAAATCATATGCTCTTCCAAAAATTTAACTATTAATTTTATGTAAGTCTAAAATAAATTTCAAAAAGATACCATACAAAAATTCGTTATTTTTATAAAAATTTAAAAATTATATAATTTGATATCAAATTTTATCAATAAAATTAAAATGTTGAAAGGAAGAAGTAGCCGGTGGAAGAGGAAGAAAGTGGGCAATGAAATTGTCCCACATCGATAAAAAGAAAAAAGGACTTATAAGTGAGAAGGCTAATAGCATTTCGATGATAGAGGCCACATGCTCTTAACTTGACCCATGTCTAATCTAGTTACAATGCAATTATTTTAAGTCTAGCATTCCTCACAGCATTTGGACCAAGGGCCTAATCTTGCTCCAACAATGACATCAAAGCTCAAAGACTCGACATTCAATCCAAGATGCAAAGAAGTTGTCAACATTGAGCTAGATCCAAATATTCACAAAATCAATTAACGACCCAAAAGAAGAACAAGCCTATTAATGAAGAGAAGATCCAATGGAGCTAACAAATTTGTGTTAGCAAATCAGATGGACCAAACCCAAGGAAAATGAGTTCAAGCCCAACAAAGGAAAAAATGAGCTTTTAAGACAATATGGAATACAAGCCTAAGTAAAATAGATCTAAAGGCCTTTGAGCTTCTGAAGGGCTCAGACAATGATAGCAAACAAAAAAAGTATCGATGGGCCTCAATAAGCTTAAGCCCGTTGGATTTAATGGGAAGTGTTGAAAGGAAAAAGTAACCCATATAATAAGAAAAAGAAAGTGGGTAGTGACATTATCTTGAAAAAAAGAATAGAAAAATAGACTTATAAGTGAGCAGTCTAACAAATCAAAATGCCTCATTTTGACGATGGAGATCATATACTCTCAACCTAACCCACGAATAGTTATAATCTAATCAATATAAGTCCAATACTTGGATTAGGGACTCAATCTCACTCTAACATTAAATCATATATTTTTGAAAAAAAATATGAAAAATAAAATCATAAAAAAATGTTAAAAATATAAAAATATAAATAAGGTCTCATTTTGGTAATGGAAACCACATACTCTTGGCCTAACTTATGTATAGTTACAATTAGGGGTGTAAACGAGTCGAATCGAGCCGGGTATACAAGAGTTCAAGCTCGGCTTGTGAGTTTTTGGACTCAGTTCGAGCTCGAATTTTTTAGAAATGTTACAGCTCGAGCTCGAATTTATTAGGCTCGAGTTCGACTCGAGTTCGGTTCGGTATCAGCTCATTTATATACTCGATTAAGGCTCGAAAAAAGCTCGAAACTAAGCTAGAAGAAAGCTCGAAAATAGACTCCTGATTAAGCTCGAAAACAATCCAATCATTTTAAGTTCAATGTTTGGATCGGAGACTCTTAGTCCAACCTATGTATAGTTACAATCCAATAATTTTAAGTCCAATGTTGACTCAATCTTACTTTAATATTAAATTATATTTTTTTTTATAAAAAGTATGAAAAATAAAACCATAAAAATGTTGAAAATATAAAAAAAATATATAACATAAATTTTTAGATGAATAGTAATAAAGAGATTTCCCTCTATGATTTTAATTGATAAACTTGGTAGGTAGTAATTTCTTTGAATTACTGGCAAAAGCTGGTAATACTTTGAAAATTATTAATAATATATTCATGATTATTGGTCAAAAATAGCGGCTTTGTCACTTAAAAAATTACTTAAAATTTTAATTAATTTTAATTGGAGACTTATAATATATTTTTATATTTTTATTATCTAATTTAAATATCTAAAAATTTAGTTTTAAGCTTACACTTAGAGATTTTTAATTAAAATATGTAAACTTTTCAATGTCATTCTTATTTTTCCTAACTCTAAAATAATTCATATTACTATGCTTTCTATATTTACCAAAGTTTTAAAATAAACTTTACCCATCATGATTTTCAGATGTTAAAAAATTTATGATTTTATTTGATTTAAATTATTTGAAATAAAATATTTTATAAAATATATATATATATTTAATAAACTATTTTTTTGGTTTGTAAAAATATCATATGAAATAAATGATCAAAATTTTTTCTAATATAATCATCATATTCTTTAGGGTATCCAAATTGAAGTTTGAATCAAGAAATTGAACCGACTGAATTTGGTTTAGTTTAAAATTTTTAAATTTTAAGATATTGAATTTAATTTAGTTTAAAAAATTAAAATCTTCAGTTTGAAAACTAAAATAATTTTAAAAAATAAAGTGAAAATTAAATTGAACCATTGGATTTAATTCATAAATTTTAAAATAAATATAAATTCAATTCAATTTTATCTAATTTTAAATTTTAAAAAATTATAAATATTAATATTGTTCTTTCAACCCTTTAAACTTGAATTGAACCATTTAAACATTTTTATAAAAAAATTACCTTTATCTAATTTTTTAATGATTAAATTTCTATTTTCCTTATGAATTAATTTTGAGTTCATTTAATTTAAACTTTTTTTTCATTTTTTATATTGTCGTTGAAACATGAGAAATATGTATTTGTTTCAATTTTTCATTTAAAATACCATTATATATATTAAGCAATTATGCAAGAGAAAATAGATAAAATGATATACAATAAAGGTTAAATTATTATTATATAATTAGAATTTGTAGTTTCAACAAAATTCTTATATACTTGACAATGAATGAATTTGGACAATAAAAATCTATTTTTAGTGTCAAAGGTTCAAATTCAACATTAAGATTTTGATGATTATTCATGTCACGCCCTAATCTTGTTAGCATGATATACTTCTCTACTTTGTTTATCGGATTCTAACTATCATTATGGAAATCTGATACCCATCTTATAAAGAATAATAATAAAATCAATTAAGTGTTGCATCCAAAATTCAAAATTTGATAATAATAAATGCATAAAACCTTACAATAAGTAAGAGAAATTGAAAAAATCAATTCAAGCTCCATTAAATTAACATTAAGTTTTATCAATAGAATTAAATCACATTTTTGAAAAATGTGATTTTGGAATAATTTATTGTTAGTAATTAACATTAATTGATCAACTTGCTAGGTAATAATTTCTTTGAATTAATTGCAAAAGCTAGCAAGATTTTGGAAATTACTAATAAAGATAGTATAGCAAATATCGCTCTTCCTATATCTGCATTAAATTACTATCACTTTAAATTTATATCATTAAAAATTATATAATTACTAACATACCCTTTTTATAATTTAAAAAGTGGTTATTTATTTTCTTTAATTTTTTTGTTTTCATTTTCCTCAGTTGTTATACTTTGTTTTCTTCCTCCAATCATTCATTTATTCTTTTATCTTGTTTAAGATTCTTTTTCTTTTTCTATTTCAAGATTTTATGATGCAAGCACCAAGGTCAAAAATGATGATTTGCTATACTATCTTTATTAGTAATTACTAAATTATTGTTAAATGTGATTACTTGCAACCCAAAAAGCTTCCTTTAACTAAGGTTGGGCTATTGAATATTTGAACCCAAAAAATTTAACCTTAAAACCTTAGTTACTTATCTAGTAAGAAGCTTCCTTTCATCCAATAAAGGGTTGGACCAAAATTAAGGTTACTTTATGTGTAAGAAGCTTCCCATACCCTATTTTGGAAGCATATCTACTCTTAATCAAGAAAGGAGTTGTATTTTCTTCTTTTAGTTTATTCCTAGTTTATTCTTCTTTTAATTTAAGAAGTTAATGTTAAGGTAGGAATGGTTAAACTTTACGCTATAAATACAATCTTTAGGGTGCTTTATACTTATCAATAATTAAATTATTAATAAAAAATATATTTTCTTTTATGCTTAAGTAAGCTTTGCTTTTTTGATTTATATGCTAAGGTGTTTTAACTTGTTTGTTAAGTTTCAAACTTGATTTTCAACATTAATTCTGTATTCATTATGTTTTTGAAAGCTTCTATCAATTGGGTTTATGTAATCAATCTTAAATTAAATTGAAAAATATGTTTCAAGGGTGTTTCGACAAATCAATTTTGACTTACTTGACTTAAGTAGGGGTGAAGTGCCTTAATGATCAAACCTTTGAGCAAAAGATCTTTAGTTTCATGTCATTTTATCTTCCTTTTTCTTTATTTCTAAATTTCACCATCTGTTCAAGACTTCATTCTTTCATCATTTCATCAATTTTGCATTTTTATTATATTTGTTATTTGATTCAATATTATAGTAAGTTTTACAGTTCACATGTTTCTTCTTTTTTTTTCTCTAATCAAATCAATTTTTGTATTATTCATCTTTAGATTGCTCCTCTAGTTCTATAATTACTATAATTTATTTTCCATCCTTTTCAATCAGTTTATTTTTTATTTTTTCTTTGAATTTTATCATTTCTAATTTAACTGTTTTCCAATCAAATTCTTAGTTTTCTTTTTGTACTTTTTATTGTTTTGTTTGAATGCATTTTATTTTCTTCATTTTCAACCCTTAAACCTCTTTACTAAGTTGTAAATATATGTTAATATATGTATATTGTATAGGTGTTCTGTGTTTTGTTGTATGTTTGGTTTGCTTAGTCTTATGCTTGTATTTCTTATGTTGTTGATGTTTTCCTTTATTATTCATAAATGTATGTGTATATGTATATATATAATTGCAATTATATGTATATATGTATATATATATATATATATATATATATATATATATATATATATATATATATATATATATATATATATATATATCGATTTTTTGTTTATTGTCTGTGTTTTGTTTTCTGTTGAGTTATTAATTATCTTGACTCTCGATGTGGT
>CANYBF011224377.1:0-10712 GCA_948192965.1 Dalechampia spathulata | reverse complement strand
AAAGTAACATTTATCCATATAGGACAAACCTAAATTTATGTAAACTTGGGTAAGTATTACATTACTTTCAAATGGCTTAGCATACTGATGGTGAATATATTATGTATGTGTATGTATATATATATATATATATATATATATATATATATATATATATAAATGAATTTATTTCTAATGTTCTAATCGAATGTGCCTTTATCAAATTTAAATTTTTTCTTTTAGGTTTTTCTGTGAATTTTAACCTTACCGTTTCATTTTTAGTTTTAAATTTTATACAGTCTTCTTTTACTGAATATGGTATTATAAGATTAATAAATGGTATGCCTAAAATTACCATGTGATTTATTTGTGACGATAATAAAAATACAGTTTTTATTTCTAAGTCTTCATTTACCATTAATGCCTCAATTTTACCCAAAATATTTAAGCTCGTTTTATTTGCTGTTGTTAATTTTTCTTTATATATATATATATATATATACACGCACACATACATGATGTGAATTATTGGTAGAAAATGTTTTAAGTGTTAAGAGAATAACTAGGCTTTTACCCTTTTGAGATTGTAACTTTCACAACATTGAATTAAGAGTGATAGATAGATATTTCCATGCACTTACTCTTGATAATATAAGTAGTTAAAAAAGAACTTGTTGGTGGTTAAGAAAGAATGGTGAAACTTTAACAATTGAAAAATTATACAAAGGTGTTTGATAATTATTAGAAAAAGCTAAAATTAGTACATAGAAAGTAAGAGAATTGAAGGACATTTGACAAGCATTTAGAAGACATATCCCACTAAAAAACCACAAGATATTACCTCTAAATTCAAGCAGGGCTTCTTTACTTTTGATGAAATATCATCATTGGACTTTCAACTTACATTTACCAAAGATATATTGAGGTGGTAGTCTTTGATAGGAATTTTCTGGTAAAAAGAAATGTCCAATGATGAGATTATAACTCCACCTTAATAAACTTAACCTAATCTACACTCTAAATTCAAAATACCCAGCAATCAAATTAGTTATTTAGATCATCAATGCAAGAAATAATATTGCTTGTTGGTTCATTTGATAGATTCTATTATGGATGCTATCTGTTTCTATCATGGAACCTAACTTTGCATTTTGTCCATGATTATTGTATCATTTCCATTCAATATCTTTTATTAGATATTTATATTGTAAGCAATATAAGTTTATTAAAACATGTATATATATGACAAGCTTTTTACTCATTTACTTTATATTTTTCATTATGATATATTAAAAGATAAGGATGATAGCAATTTAACAATTTGAGTAAATGTTCATAGTTTGTAGTGAGAGGTAATCATAGAAGTAATCATAGTAATAAGAAGGTAGTAGTTTTAATTCATAATGATGCATACCATAAATAAAAATTTCTAAATCCTTAGTTTATTGTTAAAAACTTTTCAATCTCATAACTTCATTATTGGATAGGGTTACTAGAGATCCTTCATTCAATCCTCTATAAGCAATTATGCAAAGAAATAAGGAAAATTAAAGAACGCATTTGTTACACTCCTAATTTTATAAAATTTATTTCATGAAATTTGAATAAATAAATAATATTAGTTACTAGTGTAATTAATATGTTAAATTTAAATAAATAAGTTAATATTAGATATTTAAATGAACAATAATAATAATAATAATAATAATAATAATAATAAAACTTGCATGTAAAAATAGATTAAATATGGCTAAATGATTAAATAGAAATTTGAAGAATTAATAATTTTTTTAAAATTCTCTTAATAATAATAATAATAATAATAATAATAATAATAATAATAATAAATAATCAAGAAGTAGCAAGAAACATAAAAGAAAGAAAAAGAGAAAAGAAACCCATGAGATAGAAGAAGGAGAGAGAGAAAAGAGGAAGGAGATAAATTGTATAAATTTGAAGACTTTGTTCCTTTCTTTCTTTCATTTTGGCTTCTAGTTCAAATCAATAAGTGAGAGTGTAGAAGGGAAGTAAGAGATCAATGAAGAAGAAGAAGTATGAGTTTTTGCTAGAAAAAAGATAATGGAGAAGAAGATGAAGTTACTACCAATTTGTAGGAAGAGACAATCAACCAACATTTTCTTATGGTTTCATGTGTATGTAGCTATATAAAGAAGTATTAGGTTTCTTTTCATTAGATTAAGTAGAAATTAAGAGAGAGGAGTGAAAAATAGTACTCAAAGCTTGAATGTCAAGTAGGAATTCGGTTATCTCATGAAGATTGGCAAGAAATTTGAGCTATAAGTGTAAAGGAATCAAGAAAGTAATTAGGAGACTAAAATTTATAAAAAAAAACTTTATATGTTTAAGAACTAAGCTATCAAACTTGGTGTTGGAAGTTGAAGAATTAAAAGGACAAAGAAACATATCAAGGTAAGTGATGTTTGATTCAATTTTTATGTTTTATAGAATGATGGAATTAGTTATGAAGAACTGAAAATTTAAGTTGTTGTCATTATTAAAATTAAATAATTTTGGAAATGGAATTTCTATTTCTTATGGATGACTGCTTAATTTTCTTATTATGTAAAAGGGTAAGAAAAATGCTAAAATTATGAAGGGGCATTAGTGAAGATTTTACTTCAAGTTCTATTTGGGTGATATTTCCACTAAGAGATTTGGTTAATAATCTGTACAAGTAGTTAACTAAGTGTTAAGAACATTAAACTAACTAATATCTATAAGCACATATGAAATCTCTACATAAACCTGTAAATAAATTGATTAGTTATAAAAATCAAACTCTTGCATTTAGGTCCATGGGAGTTAGCTTCATATGAGTCATTTGAAACAAGTCTCAAATGACTTAACCTTTATAAAATAATTATAGTTAGAACAGCTAAACTTGCCACAATAATGATAATGTGCTTAGAAAGGTTTTGAAAACTTATTCCTCATATTATTTTATCATATCCACTTTAATTATCATTACCTTAAATTTGATTGTAATTATGTCTAATTATATTTTAGCATAATCAATGATTAATTGTAATATCCATTATTTTTGCATCACTATAATGCTTATATGATTAATACTTATTATGTTTAAATTAATCTATATATACTTAAATAATTATTTAATGGAAATATTTAGTGACTTAATGTCATAAATCACTAAAACATTTACTAATGAACACCAGTATAATTATGATGAGGGATTGGATTACATTATGCATATATATAATGTTGGCATGATTTATAATACATAACGACATAAAAAAAGAGTTATAGGACTATAAAATATGAGTTTATGTCATATTATAATTGATTAATTAATTAAAGTAATATATATACATATATATATTGAAAATAAGTTATAATTTTTATTAAATTAAAGTTATATGTTATGAACTAAGTAAAATTAAAAGGTAACTTAAGTATGAATACTCAAATTATCATACATGTAATTTATTTGATTCTAAAATTATATTAAGATATTTCTAAATGGTTAATATAATAATGAATAAAAGCAAGAAGGGAACTATTTAATGGAAATCTAGAATATTCATCATAAAATAATTATTAGTGAATTTGAAACAATGCTTGTGGAAAGAGTAATCAACATATCAATTATTTCATTAAATGAATGTCAATAAAATGTTTTAGTTGAAGGATTATGTATGTTTAATTTTTAAGGTTATTATCATGTTGTTTGTTTCGAATAGGTGGAGAATTTAATAAATATGTATATATGTACATAATATCATGCCCATTATTTCATATGCCACTCAAATAAGATCAACATTGGTTATGGTGATTGCATTAATTTATGCATGTTTGATAAATTTATTTGTTACAAGTGTACAATAATTTAGCAAGAACACTAATGATGTCTTATTAGGTAAATTTAAGAGTAAGTGAATAAAAGATTATTAGAATGAACAAAACATAATTGATATAGGTTATAATAATCATCATTTTAAACATCAATTATAGTTGATTAGTATCTTAGTGATTAATAGTTCTGTAAATAATAATTATACTATAGAGCCTAAGTGTGTTATGTGATGAAATTTTCAATAAATTAGAAGAGTTACATATGATTAAAATTGATTGGAAACTAAATAAATCTAAAGGCATGATTTACTAGAGTTGATAAATATGTGAATTAAATCAAAGTGTTAAATTGGATGAATGTGTAAATTCTGTGATATATATGTATGGCGAGTTATGTAGATGAACCTAAGGTTTGGTTGGTAAGTTACATAATCATTTTATTGTAATAAAGTTACAGTCAAATTAAATTGAAGAAAGAAAATGAAATTTAAGGAGAGGAGACACTAGAAGATAAGATCCACCATTTAAGCCAAAGTATTTTGACTTAAATTAAGGTGATAAATAATTAATACAATCAATTAAGACCAAATTTATAAAGTGAAGAGGATATAAATTTAGAGAGGTTTCAAAGTGAGTCAATGAAAGTGAGTTTTGAAGGAAGCAAAGTTGATTCACTTGTGTAGAGAGGTTCTATTTGAAAGGAAGATAACTCTTATTAATTTAAGGTAGAAACACTGATCTATTTATAAGTATCTGATTTATCCCAAGGTTATGAAGCATATTTATAAATCTTTTAGAGAGGACCTAGTAGGTTGGTTATGACACTTGAACTA
The DNA here is from genome assembly GCA_948192965.1 of Dalechampia spathulata. Classification (NCBI taxonomy): domain Eukaryota; kingdom Viridiplantae; phylum Streptophyta; class Magnoliopsida; order Malpighiales; family Euphorbiaceae; genus Dalechampia; species Dalechampia spathulata. The sequence continues at coordinate 6,066 of CANYBF011224377.1, read as the reverse complement.
CTAACTAACGTATGAGATTAAGTGGATTTGAATTATGAATTTTATTGAATTAATACTACTGTAAGAACTAATTTGAGAAAGAAAAAGTCCTTTTGCACATGATATGTTTTTTTAGGCTGTGAGACTACAGTATAATTAATAACCAAATGGAATATGAATTTTAGTTATTAAAAGCTACTAAAGGTTATTAATGTTTCAAATGATCACATAAACAAAGCTATAATTTTGAATGAGAAGTAATAATAATTAATTTTATAAGTTGTACTACTTATGGATATAATTATTGATTATATTGGCGTAAAAGCTATTGTGCAATTGGAAGCTTACTTTAAAATAAGAGTGACACAAACCTTGGAAATGAAAGGATTAACCAATCTTCTTAGCATGACACTTGCGCATGAGATCAGCTTATCCATATGTAATTGATATTATTATATCAACGTTTTAATATCCATATTTTATAGATATGATGGTGTGATGATATTAAACTACTAGTTGAAATTTTGTATGGAATGAAATGTGCATGCATACATGTTGTGTTTGCATGGTAAATCAACATTAGCATGATGTGGTTGAATTAATTGTATTATAGGAACTTAAATAGTTTAAATGCACTTTAGATTGAAATCGTTGGATTATTTGTACATGCTTGATAATGAATATGTATAATTTATCTTATTACAACTATAGGGTTGGTTGTATGTATGAATTGTGAACTACTATATACGGGTAGGCTCAGTGGAAGTTATCATAGGATATAAAATGTGAGCTCTAGTGTAAAGGATAAGAACAATATGCTAAAATATTGAATATGTTAAACATGTATTTCAAACTAAAATATACTTGTCATGTAAAAACTAATAACCAAGGATTAACTAAATATAATTGGAACTTGTTGAATGCCATATGAGTTAATAACGAATGCTTTGCAAGCAAAGCAATACTAATAATATAGGCCACACCTTCCAAATGTTTAGCTGAATTGAGTGATATGTATATAAATGGAAGCTAGAAACTTAAACCACCTTAGTATGTTTTGATATTAAACCGTTGTCTGAAATTTATATTGATAATAAGTATGCATGCATATATATGTACGTGGTAGGTTAATATATATAAATTAAATTACTTGGCATAATTATCATTAACTTGAGTAGCTATAGCCTTATTATAAATAGCTTATAGAACCACATGTATATGTGTGTGAGTATTAACATTAGAACTAAAGAAAATAAACATAAAACTCAACCATTCTGAAAAATGTGCATTAGTTGGATTGGAAACAAGGAGCCAATAATTGCACATATAGAAATGGTGATTAGACCATACCAAACTCACCATTATTCTATAATTATGGTGGAATTAAGTAGCTATAAATTAATATAGAGTTAACCTTAGTAAGACTGGAATATTCCAATTTTTAGTACATAATAAGCAAAATTTGGACTCTTAAATCTAGCATATGCATAACATATATATTGATATGGGCATAAGGCTTGTATACGTGCTAATTAAGCACATAAATATATGTTAAGGTATATATAAATATATATATATATATATATATATAATAATTTGGGACCAACTTAATTAAGCATAGTTAAAACACATGGCTAATGTTCTTAACGATTTAGAGATGCAGCATTTTGGGACATATAAGCAATGACATTATTTGAAAAAAATGGTCAAGTTATGTCCAACGGTGTGTAATATTAGTGTATAAAAAGATTAGTTTATAATTTCTAAACTATAAATTACACAATGCATGAATTGGTTTTGGTTGGTGAGTTGTTTCTATGTTAATAATAAACATATGAAATACATTAAGAAAATGTTGAAACTATGGTTTAAGAATTGACCTGTTTGAACATATTTTGGGCATACTTTGACTTACAATGTTATATGGAAGATATCCTGGGAGATAAAACTGAATTAAGATCATTTATTAGCTAAGTTGTTGGACTATTTAATTCCATATATAAAAATGTTGGATAAATGATATTTATACCTAAATGATGGTACATATTTATGTGCGCAACTGTTAGACACGTATGTAATTCTAAGTAGTGTAGTTATATGTTTAAATTGAGAATGTTACTCTAAAATATGAATGGGATTTAAACAGGTGACACAAAAAGGGAAAAGTCATTACTTCTACACCAATAGAAGATTAACTTTGTAATAATTAGGTTTGCACTGAGATATGCTTATTTACTACAAATCCTATTAATATAATTGACAAGTTAATGAAAATTTTATCTAAAGGTAAACTTCATATGACAGAATAAATGACTAATGATTTAGTAGTCATTTATTCATTATTTACTAATTTAATTAGAAGTACTAATTACATTGAGATAGAAGTGAAAATCTTCTAATAAATTAATCATTTATAATTTCGATAAGTTACAAGCATCTAAAGAGTGTGGTGTTTTAATATATTAGTATAGGTCAATACTTTTTATTAGAAATTATATTGATTCATTCATATGTATACAATTAAAGATGACTCATATACATATATTACATTTGTGTTTATATATAATTATTTCTTTAAAATGTGATTTAAGATAAGTAACTAACTTGTTTAAGTAAAATATCAAGTAATACTTTTACTATTATTCATTTATTACTTAATGACTTTACTTTAGAAATGAAGATTTACGCAACAGGCTAGTAAATTTTAAATCTAGCATATCATAAATGCTTAATGAATGTGTTGGTTAGTATACTCATATAAATTGATGTCTTTTATTGGAATGATGATTGTTGACTTATACATTTGAATTATTAATGAATTACAAATATGTTAAGAATTAAGCATGAATAACATAGACGTCATTTATGCTCAATGAATTATCTTATTATCTAATTGGATTAATTAGTGTAAATTAAATAGGAATGAATTACGATAATATAATTATTTATTTAAAAAGTTTATTATTCTTCTGGATACACCATTAATGATGGAAAGGTATATAGAATGGTTATACAATATTTCATTAGCATATGCATAAAGGTATTATAGTATAAATCATGCATTACATTTATTGCATGATATAAAGGAGATATAAGGGAGGCACTAGTATATTTATATAAATTGATATTTAATGAGAATCATGAGATAGGCTAAGTATGGTTCCCTCCTCGATAGTAGATTGAGTTCAATTTCCTCCTCAATGAGCCATGTGATAAATAATTAACCATGAAGTAGATTAGGTTCAAGTCCCTCCTCATTTGGTCTCATGGATATATATATGTATATAAATACAATGAAATAAAGTAAAGAAGGAAACATAAAGCATTTGCTGTTACATCCTCACGACACACACTTAGAATTATACGTTGATTATTTTGCATGATTATTTGAATGCGTGATGTGTTCTTACTTATGTATATTAGTAAATTATTTATTGAATGTACTAAAGAATTAAATAGGAATTTATGTATGAATTATATGCTAAATTAATTACATGATATAGAATTATTTGTATGAGTATTAATTTAATTAAATCATACGTATAGAAAATATAATTTAATTAGGCATGTATATATGTATATATTTATTAACTATACGATTATGAATTTTTATTAAATAATTTATATGCTTAAAATATAAATAAATTAAACAATGTTAATTAATACATGGTATATATGCATAAATATACAGTTCTACCTTTGTTCCTTGCGAATACGGCATGAGAGGCATGATTTAGTGTAGGTGTGTGCATGGTAAGGATGTTCAATCATCCTAATGATTAATACCATGATTACAAAAAAAGAGTTATAATTATGGGAGAGTGAGCTGTCAATTTATTAAGGCTTATGGGAATGGTATATTTCATGTTTAAATGAGGCTTAACATATAGAATTAATGCTTAGTTCATATATATACTTGAGACTTAGCAAAATAGTCTATTTCTCCCTTCTTCCATTTCAGTTTCTCCTTACTCTCCACTCTTTCTTTTTGTCCTTCCCCATAACCACACCAAAACTCTTCTAGATTGCTTAGTTTCTTGTTGTATGTCCTTTTGGAAGCTAGCTAGGCATGTGGAAGGGTGATCATCATGTATGTTTTGCTTGGATCATGCATTGTGCACTTGTGGTGGGAGTCTTAGGCAAGAATAGTTGCTACCAAGGAAAGAACTTATTTTTTTGTGTATTTTAGGTTTCTTGAAGGTGGTTAAAGATGCTTTTAGTTATGATTCATGTATGTGTATCCTATGAATCCTATTGAAATGTGTGCTAAGTGTAAAATGTATTTGATAACTCTAATGTTATATCAATAGTACTATGCTTGTGTAATATGTGTATCGTTAGTGGTGTAGACATATATGTTATGAGGGACTAAACCTCACATGTATATTCTGTTTTGCATTGCATGCATGTGAGTTTTATTTTATGCATGGTATGGAATGTAGAAGGCTGGCGTATGGTATTGGTAAGTTGCTTAATGGTAGTTGCATGCATGTTTTAAGTGATGTAAATAAAGTTAATTAAATCTTTTATTATGGCTATTTATGGTTGAGTTTAATGGTTTAAAACTACTGTTAAAATGTTGATTAAAACATAAAAAAGGCAATTTAAATCAATAAGGATGCAATCGATGGAAATTAAGCAAGTAAGATAAAAATTTGATAATCACACCTAAGCTTTTTTTTTATATGAAATGGGATAGATTTAAGGCTTATGGCAATCTTAAATTTGGAGACCTTAACGAATGAATTATTAGGCATATAATATATCATTGGAAATCTTTAGAAGTCTACTTTTCAATGGTACTAATTTTGCATTAATTGAAATTCATTTCATTAGTGAAAATAGGGTCGAAAGATAAACCGTTCACGTGGTAATTTATAGTTGCTAATTAAATCTTTTATTATGGCTATTTATGGTTGAGTTTAATGGTTTAAAACTACTGTTAAAATGTTTATTAAAACACAAAAAAGTCAATTTAAATCAATAAGGATGTAATCGATGGAAATTAAGCAAGATAAAAATTTGATAATCACACCTAAGCTTTTTTTTTATATGAAATGGGATAGATTTAAGGCTTATGGTAATCTTAAATTTGGAGACCTTAATGAATGAATTATTAGGCATATAATATAAAATTGGAAATCTTTAGAAGTCTACTTTGTAATGGTACTAATTTTGCATTAATTGAAATTCATTTCATTAGTGAAAATATGGTCGAAAGATAAACCGTTCACATGGTAATTTATAGTTGCCAATTAAAATAGTTGGTTTACATGAATTATTTGCATGCCTTAATGAACAAATTTTTGGGCTTATAATATATGGATTAAAAGCTCTCTAAGTCTAATTTTTATTGGTATAAAGATATAAATTTTTAAAATTCATTTACTTATTGAAAAATGGTAAGAAAGATTGACTATTTTATGGCTAAGTAACATGATTTTATGGTAAATATAGATAATTAATTAACTTCTCAATTTCTTTAAAAAAGATTAATTATATATTTATATGATACTCTTTGAGAAATATATATTTATATATATATAGTATTAATTGATTGGATAATTTATCTTTATGCTATGATTATGTGAATGTCGAAATGATATAAAAAATGAAATGGTTTACGTGTAATCTATTATTATGATTCATTGGAATATTGAAGGTGTGTTCGTATTATGATTAGGTAAAAATATAGATAGTAAATCTATTCCTCCAATCAACATAAATGAATGAAAAGTGATGGCAGGTTTGTGCTAGTTTGCACTATTAATAGGTTGATTCATTTAAAATGAATCGACCGATAAACTAAAATGTTTACCTTAATATTAATATATGATTATGGTTTGAATTAAGTCCTTTAAAAGGAAAGGATGATGATTATGAAATTTTGTGCAATAGTAGAATATTTGATTATAATATATGATTGCATAAATAATAAATCATGTGGCATGTCATATTCACTATTGCATTTAACATGGAATCCATTGGTTGGAGCAATAAGGGAGGAGGAAAATGAGCAACATGAGGAAATGATGATGTGTTACTGAAAAGATAGTGGAACACATGAGTACCAAAAAAATAATGATA
>CANYBF011224159.1:0-21345 GCA_948192965.1 Dalechampia spathulata | reverse complement strand
GAAGATCGGGGTTTTTATGGAGGCTGGGTGTTTGTGCGTGTGTTTAATGAGGGTTTTGTTTGATATTTTTATGTTTTTAAATTATGATAGGTAGTTGTGTTTGATAAGGAAGTTATTTGATTTAGAAAATCTCATGAGATTTTCTTTCGATATTTCCCAATTTATCATGATAAATTAATATTATAAAAGTTGGTATTTTTGTAAAAAAAAAAAAACAATTGGCAAACTTAAAAAAACAATACCCTAGGCGGGAATTTCAAAAATTTCCCAAATTACTATTGGTGTGAATGAATTTACAAATATATTATTTTTGCAAAAATATTTATAAAGTGCGATTGTTTTTGTCAATTTTTATCTAATAATTATGTAAAATTCCCAATTGGAACACTTACAAAAATAGCTTAATTTACACTTTTATTTTTTTAAAAAAAATTCATATTTTTTCCTTTTTAATTTTTTAATTTTCTTTTTTAAGGTAGAATTCGTATTTTTCTAGTAATAGCCAAGACTCTCTTTATTAGATTAAGCCTAAATAAAAAGATTTTCTATTTCTTGTTCTCATATCCATGAATCTTTTTATTTTCTTGATTTTTTCCTTCGAGATTATTGTTTAGTTCTTTTATTGAAAATCGACAACCATTGAGTTAGATTTCATGGGATTTTTCTAGATTATACAATACTTCTTCTTAATTATAATTTGCACAAATTTTGATTTGCGTTTTGTTTGATATTATTTCCTCGTTTAATTTTTATGCAATTTTTTCGTTTTCAATTTTATGTATATTGTTCGAATTTATAGAAGATTTTAAAAAAGAAAGTTCGACTAAAATATACAATTAGATATCATTGAAATGATTAATTTTATAAAAAGATACAAATAGTTTATACAAAGTTCAGCAAAGAACCGGAAAATGTTTGTCAAAGGTTTACTGAAATCATATATCATATCATATCATATCATATCATATACATATTAAAAGTGGGAAGAGGGGGGGAGGAAGTGAAAATACAAGTCTACCCCTCTCCCTTTTAATTTTAATAATTCAAAGATAAATATTATTTTTTAAAATTTACAGGAAGATAAGTATTACTTTTTTAATTTTAATTGAAAGATAAATATTATTTTTTAAAATTTATATAAAGATAAATATTACTTTTAAAAATTTATAAAAAAATAGATATAAAGATTAATTTAATAAATAAAAATAATAAAATAATTTTTTGTTTAATATATATCTTATTAAATTTGGAAAATGAATGCTTTAATATTAATTAACATAATATTAAATAATTATATTATTATTAAAATTAACAAATTAAAAATATAAATTAATGCATAATTTGATCATAAATACTATTTATTTTATTTATATTTATTAGTTACTAAATTTTATTCAAAATTAAAAACTACTAATTTTATTCAAATATAAATACTACTCATTTTATTTTTATTTATTAAAGTTACTAATTTTATTTATATTTATTAATTATTAAATTTTAGTCAAAGATAAATATTACTAATTTATCATTAATTACTGTAGACATAAAAAAATTCTAATTAATTTCTGGATTAATTAAATATATTTTTGATCTATAAAATTAATTACATTAAATAATTATTTTAATCTAATAAATGAAATATATTGTATGGATCAATTAAACAAATATTTTGATCTATAAAATAATTAGATTAAGTTATTTTAATCTAATAAATTAAATAGATTTTAAACTAATCAAAATTATCCAGTTTATTATCTAAATTTAAATTATTTTAATAGTAAGATAAATACTATTAAAATAATAAATAAATAAAGTGATAATTGTTTTAAAGTGAGGATAAGGGTTAAATTTGTAGATTCCTTATCTTTCAAATCACTATAAATAGAAGATCTTCCTTTCATTCTAAAACACACATTTTGAAAGTCTAAAAGCAACAAGAAGCTCTTAAGTTACAAGCTCTCCAAGCTTTTTAAAAATGTGTTTTTCAAGTTTCAAGGTGTTTTTCAAGTTTCAATGTGTTTTTCAAGTTCGTCAAGGCATTCAAGAAGTTTATCAAGTTGTTCATCAAGCTCTTCAAGGTGTTCTTCCTTCCAAGGTGAAATTTGATTCAAAATAAGCCCTTAAAGCACTTGAATCGTGTTCTTCATCAAAAGTTTAATTCAAGATCAAGCTACAAAAAGCCATTGAATTTGCTTTGAAATTCGAATCAAAGGATTTAAATTCTTTGTTATAAAATTTTATATTAGAGATTGTGATCCATTTCAAATTAATAAAATTATTTATTGCTCAATTTTTAATTAATAAATATTAATATAATAAATATGAATTTTAATTAGTATATTATTTTATATTAATTATGATTAGTATATTATTAAATTATTTTATATTATATTTTACATAATTATCTTATTAAATTTGAAAAATTGATGGTTTAATATTAATTAATATAATATTAAATTATATTATATTTTATGTAATTATTGTATTAAATTTGAAAAATAAGTGTCTTAATATTAATTAGTATAATATTAAATTATACTTTACGTAGTTATCTTATTAAAATTATAAAATGGATGTCTTAATATTAATTAACATAACATTAAATAATTATATGACTATTAAAATTAATAACTTAAAAATATAAATTAATGCAAAATTTAAAGATAAATACTACTCATTTTATTTATATTTATTAATGATTAAATTTTATTCAAAGTTAAATACTACTTATTTGTAGTCAAATATAAATACTACTCATTTTATTTCTATTTATTAAAAATTACTAATTATATTTATATTTATTAATTATTAAAGTTTATTTAAAAATAAATACTTCTAATTTATCATTAATTACTTTTTAAAATTTATCAAAATTAAATATAAAAATTAATCTAATAAATATAAATAATAAAATATATTTTTGTTTAATATAAATTACTGAATAAAATGAATTTATTAATTGTAATTAGTATATTATTTTTATAATAATTGTAATTAGTATATTATTAAATTATATTGTATTGTATTTTATATAATTATCTTATTAAATTTGAAAAATAAATGGCTTAATATTAATTAACATAATATTAAATTTTATTATATTATATGTAATTATCTTATTAAATTTGAAAAATTGATTTCTTAATATTAATTAGCATAATATTATATTATATTATATTTTACATAATTATCTTAATAATAAAATATTTAATAATTAATATGCAATCAATAATAAATTAGTAATATTTATATTTGAATAAAATTTAATAATTATTAAATATAAATAAAATTAGTAATTTTTTAATTCAAAATTTAGTTCCTAATAAATATAAATAAAATGAGTAGTATTTATCTTTAAATTATACATTAATTTGTTAATTTTAATAATGATATAATGATTTAATATTATATTAATTTATATTAAGGCATACATTTTTCAAATTTAACAAGATAATTATATAAAATTTAATTTAACTTAATATTATACGAATTAATATTAATATTTGCTCTCATTTTTTATAAAAAAAATGGATGAAAACATTATATAAATAATATTTTAAATAAGTGCATAATGCTTACAAATGACGGATTAAAGAATTTGAAAATATAAAATATAAAATTATTATAAAATGACGGGTCAAAAAATTTATCCTAATATGCAACACACATTATGAAACTCTAGTTTATTAAATATTTTTAAATGATATTTTAACAAAAGAGAGTGCTAAAATTTTAATAGTAATAAAACAATTAAAATGAATTACTAAAAAGAAAGGAAAGAAATAATGCATTTTAAATTCTCTAAAATGAATGGAAATTTATTTGTGGTTAGAAAACTAACGAAAAGAACTGAAGTAGGTAAGAGGAGATTGCCCAACTTTACTCCAGAAAAAAAAGATCTGGAGAGGCCATTAATATTAACCATTGGATTAGAAACAATTGATGTCTGTAGGTGGCAATTAATATAGAAGTGCGTCATGGAGATTCGAGAAACAAATGGCTAATCAGGTGGCGCGTTTTTCAACTACAATGCCCATTTCTGTCATTTCATATCCTCCAACAGATCCCCATCCTCTCTCCTCCCACCAACCCAAACCAATGATCTTTGCAAATTTACATAAATTGTAAACAGAAATTTCGATTCCAATGCAGTACAATCATTTTTATATATTAATATTAATAAATTAAATTTAGTAGTATCTTTTTACTAGAAGTATCCATGCCATAACTAACAAAATCATTATAATATATTAAAAACGCAACAGAAAATTGTGGAAAAAGAATAATTTGAGCATGAGGGTCCATCATCATATGTTCCCTGTCCGCAACTCACCACCGTCAAACCATACATGAATTGTCTTGATAGCTTCTTCTTTTCTATGCTCTCTTCCCCTCTAAATAATTCTTATTTTGTTTGTATGTTCGATAACTGTTTGAAGAAAATGATACATATCTGTAAAGATTCTAATATTTAAAATAATATAATTTGTATAGTGAAATAGTTGGAGAAAGTACAATTAGAGAATTATGTTGCATTATTATGATAATTTATGTTAGTTATAATTTTTATGAGACCTGAGAAATGAAGATCAATTATGATGATCAAATATAAAATTTTACTTAAAAATATTTTAGATTAGCTAGATTTATGAATTCGGATACAAATAACGTCTTTTTTTAAGTATATAATTTTTGCTATTTTAAAAAGATAATTTATTTTTTAAATATTAATTTAGTAATTAGTTGTTAAAAATATTTTTTTGTTTATATGATTTTTAATACTACAGTGTATTTGCTTTGATGAAATATACTTTTAAGAATAATTTGAAAAAGAAGCAAAAAAAAAAAAATCATTTGCCAAACCTCTTAAATTCTTATGCAAAGTTGAAAAGACATTTTTTAATAAGGAATATCACTTTTTCTTACAAAGAAAATATCACTAATTTGTTAATTATCGTAATACCCTTTTTTGGATTATTTTATTATTAAATAAACATCATTAGAATCATTAAATTTTAAACATTTATTTTCTAGTCCCACATCAATTACTTTTAAAAATTGAAATCATTTAATATTAATTACAAATATTATATGAAAATATATTATATTAACTATGTTTAATCAACGTGAAACTAACTAATAAGAAGTGAGTATATTAACTACCTCATTGCCATTTCAACATAGCTTTTTTTGTTTGAACAACATAATTCCATTAAACGAAAATAAGAGATACATCATGGGAAGGAGATTAACAAGAGCAAGAGGGAGATTTAAAAACCATCCAGAAGTAACTTTTAAATTTTTATGATATTTAGAAAAATTAATAACCATGAAAGAGTAAGATTTGAAAATCAAATTTTGACTAATTTATGTATCTAGTTGCATCTTAACCATAAATTCAATAAACCTAAAATGAATTCTAAGAGCTTGAGCAAAAAGCAATGAACTAATATGATCCCAAGCAAAATGCTCGTTGATCTTGACTATTAAAAGTTGTATCCACATTCGCTTTTTATTTGATTAGGTTCTAGAGGTCTTCAAGATTTATAAAAAATCTTGATTCACAGTTAACATTCTTAATAGAAATTATATATTTAGAGTTATCAAAAACTCCAATGACCAATCTCATGGCATTTTCGGTTGTGTTTACTAGATTATGATATTCCTTATGGAAATTTCCATATTGTGCAACATATGTTTGTAGCCATCACAATATATGGATTATTTATAATAGAATTCAACTTAACTAATTGGTTCCATCATATTTTTTTAAAGATAAGATGACAACCATCTAAGTTTTAAATCCAAGTACATTACCATATCAAACTGTCTAAGCATGATGATATCTAATCAGCATATGCATTATAGATTCGATCTCCATCCCATATAATTGACAATATGATGAAATATTACTGATTTTTCTTATCATATTTTTTTGAACCGCTAAAGAATTTGTAGCACATTTTCATAGGAAGGTTTTTACTTTCAACAAGATCTTAAGTCTCCAGATAGTACTCCAGTAACTTACTAACCTTTAGTTGTTATTTTAATTTATAAATTGAAAATAGCTTTTGTATCATGATTTAATTGTATATTCTCTTAAAGCATGATGATGCTAAATGATGAAGTCTTTAGTTTCCCTTTTATTAATTAGGGGCTTATGATGAGAGCTGCCTCCTCTTGAGAGAAAAGGCTTCAAATAACCTCCATTTTCCATTCATAAGTCTCCTACTTAATAAGTTCTTTGACCAAAAATAACTTAAATCCTTTAAGTTAGGGCATAGAGATTGAAGGTCTATTATTGTTCAATAACCAATTGTTTGATTAAATCTAAATGGACTTGCTATTTCCAACTCTCCACCTTATTCCACTCTCTGATATACATCTATCTTCAAGGAGAAGTAACCAAATCCATGAAGAGCTTTTCCTTTTCTTTACCAATATAGCCTCATTGAACAACTCTAAATGCCTAAAACCTAAAACCTTCCTCTCTCTTATGTTATGTAGTAGAAGACCAATGAATCTAATGAATTGCTTTTGTAGAGTTATCATGGTTCCAGAAGAAATTTGCCATCAGACTTAAGATTATATCAAGAATTAAAACTAGGAGTTTGCAAATTAATATGAAACATGCAAGAATTGTTGGAATGACTGATTTTAGTGATACTTCTTTTCCATGATTGAAGATGCTTTTGAATTTTATCAATTATTGTATTGCTTTAATCTTGAATGTTCTTGTATTAGATGAAATTTCTAAGTATTTTGATAACCCAGTTACCTCATTAATTCCAAATATCCTACATATATTTTGAAAGGGTATAAATTTTGAGATTCTACTAAAAATGATTTTGGATTTTGTAATAGACCATATCCCAAAGCGATCCACCAAAGATTTAATTCTTTTGGCTTCTTTATCATTTGCAACACCATATAACAAAGTATTATCTAGGAAAAGGACATGTATGATTGTCAAGCATTTTAACATGATCTTAAACCCCTATAATTATGATATCCAGGGTTGATGAGGGTAAGAAGTGGTCACTAATGCCAGAGAGAACATGTATAAGAAGAAGCTTTTAACAGAGTTTTGGGTAAAGGGGTAAATGGATAAATTAATCTCACATACAAAGAAGAGGGATCTTGAGGATGTGTAAGAATGTGTTATACAGTTAAATGATTTCAAAATTATATAAGTATGGAACTATATAATTGAGAATAACTTGAGAAATTTTGAGATTATGCAGGTATGAGATTGTAAAATTAAGAATAGCTTAAGAGATTTGATAGGTACTACCCATACCAATAAGGTGCATTTACATTTTTAATGCTCATTCCATAAGCACTTCATAATTAAGTATGCTTGGCTTGGGACAATTCTAGGATAGGTAACTTCCTGTAAAGTTTTCTTGAGAAACATGTAAGCAAGGATAAAACATGTTAGAAAGGTCATGTGTTTGGTTGTAGAGACAATCATCATATCAATTTATTATAGTAATAATTATTCTTAAGCATTCATGTTAAGAGTTCTTGATAACACCTTTGAGGTAAGGATGAAGATATATGTAGATATAACGTATCCATGTCAAACCCCTCTTGAAGGGTGAAAAGGGTTTGAGAGCATTCTATTAACTTTAAAATTGGCAATATTAATACATTCCATAGTTCATTCTACCCATAAGCTTCAAAAACCAAATTTAAGAAGAATGAGAGGTTATTCTAACCGATTATATACCTTAAGTATATCTAGTTTTAGAGTGAAAACTTTAGATTATCTAGATCACCTCATTTTTAAACCATGGAGAGCTTTGTGAGCAATTACTATGTTCTCATAGAGATTCTTATAGTTGGCAAATGACGCTTGTTCCTTTGAAATTACATCTTATAAAAACACTCCAAATACAATTAGTAAATAGTTAAATGATCTTATACCTAAAAGTTATAAGAGCTTTTATGTCAAAGCTCATACAAAGTTTTAAGATTGGATACTTTTTGAATAAAAGATATAACTATCTCATTAAGTGCTATTGGCATTTTCCTTGAATGCATAAAGTTTGTGACCATGGCCACGACATCTTCCTTAATTGAAGATTAGTTGCTTTGGAAGAAAAATTAAAGTCATCATACTTTAATGCTTTGTTTGCTCCTAATTAAATTGTAGCTTCTTTAACTTCATCTTCCAATGCACTTTTACATAGCCTGACATTTTTCTTCATTGAGATTAATTGAGGAATACATTTGATATGGCTCTAAGAGATTATAGGGTTATCAATGCTATATAATTGAGAGAAGTAGTTAATCACTTCTTTTATGATAGAGGGCTCATCAAATAGCCATAAACCTCTATGATCTTTGATCTTCACATGCTAATTTCTTTGGCATCTTTGCATCATTGATACATGGAAGAACCTAATATTTTTATCTTCAAAATTCAACCAATTGATACAAGATTTTTGATGCGTCAATCTTGCTTCGTCCAACTTCTTTTATGCTATCCATCCTAAGGAATGAATTGCCTCAATTTGCCTTTTCAGTTCTTTTATCTTCATCTTCAAGTCTATGACTTAAATTAACTCCTTAACTATCAACAAAATTACGCTTTGGACCTTCTTTTTTTTAAAATCCTAATTAATACCCAACATTTTATGAGTAGCTCTATTTAATTATTTTCTTTAATAAATATCATTTTTTCTATTAAACTCAAATGACGTGGACTTTTTGGGATCCATTTTTTCCTTTCGTTAAAATAATGATAATTTAGATCATTAGCAATAACATCATAAAAAATATAATAAACTAAATTAACCACAAACATGCAAACTCAAATTTGACTAATTTCTCTACTCACCTTTAGATTCTTGGTAAGCAAACAAAATACAAATATATTAAGAATATTAACAATGATATAATACCTTTAAGAAGAAAATAAAGAATCCTAATGAGGTAACCAAAAACACATAGCTTTATTATATTAATACCTTAAGCAATGCCATTAATGTCTTCTTCAAATAATCATAATACATCAAAATCAATATGTCAAGGTAAACTTCAACATCATCACACCTACTTACCTCAATTGAATGCATGATCCCTTTTTTTGCATTCTTAAACCCATCTCTACCAATCATAGTTAGTCTTACATCATCCAATTTAAAACCACAATAACTATTAAAGTTATTAAATTCTACAACTATTTTTGAGATTTTTGATTGGGTTTTTTGGTAGTTTTATTATAAAGATTGCTCTTCAAACATCATCTAGAAAAGGATTAGGTGGTGACCAAAGCAACTTTGTTAGGGTGAGTTAACTTAGTGGAGTTAATGAAGTGAGGTGGAGAGAGTATGGCTTTGTTAGAGTTTGTAAGAGAACTTAATTAAATGCTAGAAAGTGTTACTTCTTCAAGGTGAAAAGGGAAGAGTTTGGTTAGATATAAAACCTTGAGTTATCATTGTTGACACTTCTCTTGTTACTATCATTACTTGTAAATTGAATTGAAGTCCTAGATGAGTAAATAATCAAGAATCAAGAACCAAGAAATAAGAAATAAGAATAAAATATAATGAATTGAAGATTAAGAATCAAGGATCACAATATGTGTTATTAAAGATCTTATTTTCATATTAACCAAAAACTAGAAAATAGGCTATTCCAATAATGTAAAAGGAAGAAACAAAGATATGCAAATAAATGAAATGGGCATAAAAGAATTAAGAGCTTAGTAAGCAATATTCCAATTAAGGTTTTTATAATGCACTTAGGAATATTCATTATCTTTCCCTTTATGTAAGATCAAAGGCATCATTTTTTTGAATAAAAACATATCTTATAAAGCTATTTAGAAAATTTTGAGTGTCAATTAGGACAATAAAAAAGATCTAAAGTGTACCTTTACATATAGTTATTGTGTTAGCGTAAGATTGTCTGCTCTACATAGAAATTTTCAACATATTATTAATTTTTCTAGTATTATTGTTGCATCTTATGAACTCCATACATGTTGAATCTATGACATCTAGGGTCAATGAGGGCAAGGAATGGTCGCTAGTGCTAGAGAGAGCATGGACAAGTAGCGATTTCTGACAGTCTTCTAAGCATAGAGGCATATGAATGAATTAATTCGACACCTGAAGAAGAGGATCCGAAGAGTGTGTAAGCATGAAGCTATATAGTTAAGTGAATTCAAAATTATACAGATATAAGAATATATAATTAATGAACTCATAATATCATGGCTTGAAATAATTTACACTAACTATAATATAAATAATAATTATATAAAAAATTAAATTAAATATGATATTGATTTTAACACACATAATTATATCAAATTGAACATTTTAATTTCGTGATTATACTAATGGGTCATGTCCAAAATTGCCACCCTCCTTCACTACCATTGCTTGCTAAGAAATTAAAAACATCACTTTCTGCTCTTTAATCACTCTGTTAGTGATCACTGTCATCTGTCTTTCTTGATCTCAGCACTTATAATTCAATACTCGTAAATGCTCTTTCTCTTTCACCATTTTCCTTTTCTGCTTTTTTCCTCTTCATTCTCATCCTTCTACTCTTGTTCTTCCTAATTTCCTCTCTGTAAGTCTACACTTTTGACTGTGACCATAACTACATTATCAGTATCCCTTTACTTCTTCTTCTTCTTCTTCCTTTTTGATTAAGTAGCTAAAATGTGGATCCGTTTATTCATATTTTATTTCCATTTGTTCTTTGCTTGAATGGTTCATTGATTTGGTTGATTGCCTTTCCTTTTCTCGCTATCTGCTTTTTCTTCTTTTCCTTTTACTACTTTTTTAAACTCAATTTTATATTAACTGGGTTCCATTATCTTATTTCATCTTTTTCACTTTTATTTCTAACTCAATTATATGTGAACTGGGTATTTTTTTTCCCTCTTTTACTGATTTAAGCTCAATCATTTATGAACTGGGTTTAGTTTTTCTTTTCTTTTTTATTTTTTTTTCTTTTTGCGGCTACATTCGTTTCTGTGCTTAACTTCAGTGATTTATTCTTTGTTTTGTTTTTGATGAAGTAAATTTGTAGGCATAAATCAATGAAGAAGATGGTGAAGGAAGTTTATGGCTTAATTTACGCCTCACTTCTAGTGCTGGTTCTGATATTGGCCAGTGTGAAAGCTGAAGTTTATATAGTGATGATGGAAGGAGAGCCTGTCATAAATTACAATGGAGGATTATTTAAACATAATGCTTTAGATTCTGATAATGATGAAGATGATAAGATCGACACCACCAGGTATATTTGTATCTATCTACTATATTCATGCTCTCTGATTTAGATATTTTAAGTCTTTAATCTCTTGTATTAGATTTTCCAAACAGATATATTTGCATTCATGTCCTGTCTTGCTTGTTTTGAAATTTCTTTTAGAAAATGTTGTTTTTTCCTCGATTCAGATACAAGGCAAGGTGTTTAGTTTTTTAAAGAAAATAAACGGGAAGTTTTACAAAGCAAGGTGAAGTTTTGATTTCATCTTGTTTGGAATGGATGAAAGATTTAGTTTAACATTGTGCTTGAACTTAAAGCGTTGGAGAGGAAAAAGCTTTCTGAAAACATTTTGGAGGATTCTGAAAACCTTCAAAACGCTACATTGGAAATTTCAGTTATACCCGAACAAGGTAATTAAGTAAAAAACTTCACGAAATCTCCAGAAACCTTAAAGAACCTCAATGAAAACAGGGGGTGTTGTTTGTTTGTCTCCGCATATCATGTTTTCTCTCTCATCAGTTTAGTTCATAAATGTACATTATTTAGTATGCATGATATAACTCTTCCAAAGGGATTGTTCTCTATGTGCGTGGAGTTATGAGTTAAGTGCTTAAAGCTGATCGTGCTCATTATTTAACTCTTTTTTTTTGTTCATGTCAGTCAACTGGTCACATCCTATGCTGAGCATCTCGAACAGGCTCATGATATGCTGCTTAGTTCATTGTTTGACCATGGAACCTACGAAAAACTCTACAGCTATAGACATCTTATAAATGGTTTTGCAGTTCATATATCTCCTGAACAGGTGAAATCGTAATATATTATTCTCTTTTTTACTGCTTGTTATTTTGTTTTGCTATCCTCTTACACTCTTCCCACATATTAGTAGGCCGAAATCCTAAGGCATTCATCCGGGGTGAAATCTGTGGAAAGGGATTGGAAGGTGAGGAGACTTACAACACATACTCCACAGTTTTTGGGGCTTCCGACTGGAGTCTGGCCAACAGGAGGTGGCTTTGACAGGGCTGGAGAGGACATTGTTGTAGGATTTGTCGATTCTGGAATATATCCATACCATCCAAGCTTTGCAACACACAACACAGAGCCATATGGGCCACTTCCAAAGTACAGAGGAAAATGTGAGATTGACCCTGATACTAAGAAAAACTACTGTAACGGAAAGATTATTGGAGCCCAACATTTTGCTAAAGCTGCTATAGCAGCTGGAGCATTCAACCCATCTATTGATTTTGCTTCTCCTTTGGATGGCGACGGACATGGAAGGTTAGATCCTACGCTTGCTACAAATTTCAGTATGAAAATTGTTCTATATTCAATTATCTCCGCTTCTCTATTTGTTTTTGTAACACTTGTCTAGTGTGGATTTGTTGGAATACAAATGAAACTGAAGTTTGAGGAACTTGACTGTTAGTTTGTAGTGCACGAAAAAGTTAATGAGTGAACATATATATTTTTGATTTTTTCATATCTTGAAGACACGCACAGATGCACATATTAAAAGTGCACATGTATGTTTTCAATCGAGACTTTGTGACATGACTTTTGTTTCCTTAGTGATGGAAATTTCAATTAGAACTTTAATTTCAACAATTTTAACAAACTTTGAAAACAAAATCAGTTCGTCTCTCATACCATTTCCATTGTCTTTTTTATAATTGATTCCAGCCATACAGCTGCTATTGCAGCTGGGAATAATGGCATTCCCGTAAGGATGCATGGCTATGAATTTGGGAAAGCTAGCGGGATGGCACCTCGTGCTAGGTAAGGACAATATCTCTTACTAGTCAAATCCAATCTGACATTGATACTATTATGATTATCATGTGGGAAACAGAATGAATGATTATTTGTTTCAGGATTGCTGTGTACAAGGCACTATACAGGCTTTTTGGAGGTTTTGTTGCTGATGTAGTAGCTGCCATTGATCAGGTGTGCTGTAACTTCCTAAAATCATGAAACTAAATGGGTGAATGTCACTAGAAATAAGGTCATGTTCTTGTTTTTGCAAAAACCTTGGTATGATTCAGAGATTAGCCCCTGAATTTGTTTGTTCATTGTTCTTGTCTTTGTCTTAGTACAATCTTATAAACACCTTTCAAATTCTGTCTCTATGGTTGCTTGTAGATATTCTTAATTTTTTCCCACCTTTTTCAACATTGTGCAAAAATTTGAGGATTATTTTTTTGATTTAATTTATATTAATTACCAATGCTTCATTTTGCTTCTTTTTATTCTTTGACCATTTAGAAAAAGTTGTTACCTTTCTTTAGAGTCGACCAAAATTTCTAGTATGAATCCAATTTATCATGTAGGATTATGATTTCATATTAGTATTATGACACGTAAAATTGCTTAAAGTGTCATAAGTTCATTGCTATGATGTAAATTCAACCAAAATGAACTTTTATGACACTTAAAGCAATTGTGACACATTTTGACACGTATTACAATGCAAGTAGTAGGAATATAGTCGTATACCATGGACTAAGTCCACGGTAAATTTTGTCAAAAAGCTGATATATGTGCAAGATGTGCCTTAGTTTAGTATGAGATGGTGAAAGAACATAATAGATCATCATATTATTGTTGATTGTGCTTTCATACTATAATGATTGACTGTGAGAAATATTATAACTTTTTCTAATCAATTGCGCAGAAGATTTCGGGATTGTAGGGTTCATAGGATACACTATAGTTGTGAAACTTATTTTTATTTTCCTTTCATTTCTAATCAGGCAGTGCATGATGGAGTGGATATACTGAGCCTATCGGTGGGTCCTAATAGTCCTCCAGCAACCACCAAGACGACGTTTTTAAATCCCTTTGATGCTACCCTTCTCGCAGCTGTCAAAGCAGGTGTTTTTGTTGCACAAGCAGGTGGAAATGGAGGTCCTTTCCCTAAAACCTTAGTTTCTTATAGTCCTTGGATAACATCTGTAGCTGCCGCAATTGATGATCGGAGATATAAGAATCATCTGATGCTAGGAAATGGAAAAATCTTGGCTGGAATTAATTTGTCGCGTAAGTTTTATCTTAAGCTTCTGTTTTATTATAGTCATTGGAAAGAGATGTTGCTTCATATGCAGGATGCTTGGTCTGTGTACAGTGTGCATTCATCTTGTAACTTGCCAACTTTGTTCCTTGGATAAGTCTTAATCTGTAATTAGCTTTTGTGCCTCTGTCAGACAGTGGTATGATAGTGATATCATGTCGGGGTGTCAAAATGGATTTTGACATGATATCAAGATTCGTCTAAGATATAAAATCAAGGAACCGGGATTAAAATTTAGCTTGTTTGTATCCATTCTTAACATGACTTGAAAAATGTTGTGTAACAGCTTTTGATTTGTTAATGGGCTGTAACCCGTTTAATTAAACATGTCATGTTAACCTGCAAAAACTCAACCCATTTATGATCTATTGACCATGTAATTTTTAATTATATTGAAGATAATTTAATCTTTTGATACATAACCCTTATAAACTTAGTAAACGTGTCATTTTGGGTTAGATGGGTCATGTTAAATTTGTAATCAATACATGACCCATTAAATAAATAGGTTATATGTGTTGTGCTTGTGCCGTCCATTTAAATTTCATGTCATGGTAGTAACAAGAAAATATGACAGTTAATAAATGTTTCATGTTCATGTTGACCACAATCGTGTCAATAAAATAGGTTAATCCAACATGAACACAAGACATTTATTAACTGTGCCCTGTTTCGGTTGAACTTAGGTTCAGACATGCAACAAAAAGGTTTTGCTTAATTCACAAACGATAATGTTCCATATTTGCAGCTGTGAATATCTTTAATTAAATATTTTCTTATGAAGCTAGATCCTTTCTCAGCTTATAGCTGTTATAAATCACGTAGCTGCATGCTCATATCTTTTGGCATCTCTAATTTATTACTTCATCCATACAATGATAAACAAGTGGTTTGTGCAGCGTCTACCCACGCAAATCAAACATACACATTGGTTGCTGCAAATGATGTGCAACTAGATTCTTCTGTGATGAAATACAGTCCTTCAGACTGCCAGAGACCAGAAGTGTTAAACAAGAACTTGGTTGAGGGGAATATACTTCTTTGTGGTTATTCCTTCAATTTTGTTGGTGGTACCGCATCCATCAAAAAAGTTTCGGAAACAGCCAAAAGTCTTGGTGCAGTTGGCTTTGTTCTTGCTGTTGAAAATGTTTCTCCAGGAACAAAGTTTGATCCTGTTCCTGTTAGCATTCCTGGGATTCTCATCACTGATGTCACTAAATCAATGGTAACTTCTTTAATCCCTATAGTATAATATCGGATGTTCACAGGCAGTTTATTTTGTTACTTGTTGAGAATTTCTTAAGGTGCTTGTTTGATTCATTCATATGGTGTTAGTTTTGTGTTTTTGAGAAAAAAAGGCTTTGTTAGTCACATCAAAACTCTAATATAGCTAATGACAGTTGTGGAACTTTTTAGATTCTTTTGAGATTTATCGGTCGTCATTTAGTAACTCGATTTCTTTAGCTACTATTTACTTGGTTCTCTTTCCCCACCCCACTTTTGTAGCTCAAAACTGATATTTTTATTTTTGACCTTACATGTATTTTGTTCTTATAACTACGCATTTTGGGTAACACTTAATTCAGGATCTTATAGACTATTACAACATTTCTACCCCGAGAGATTGGACTGGAAGAGTGAAGAGGTTCAATGGTACAGGGAGCATTGGCGATGGGTTGATGCCTATACTTCATAAATCAGCACCACAGGTGGCATTATTCTCTGGTCGAGGTCCCAACATAAAAGATTTCAGCTTTCATGATGCCGATCTTCTTAAACCTGATATTTTGGCTCCTGGATCTCTTATTTGGGCTGCCTGGTCTCCAAACGGAACTGATGAGCCAAATTATGTTGGTAAATAGATCATAGAATTCAATATATTATAGTATTGCTTTGTTCTCTTGCTTTTATTAATTCATTCCCTGTTTAAACTTAGAACAATCAAAGGAACCTTATTCACTTTGGGAGGGCAAGGGCGTGAGGACGAGTTCTGCGAGGTTTAATGTCTTTTCACTTAGGATTTGTTTGACATACAGGTTGGATGCTTTTCCAACCTCAATTTTCATAATTTTTTTTGGTCAAAATTGATGTTTAAATTGATGGTTTTCAAAAACTAGTTTTTAAAAAAATTAAAAATCAAATAACTAATTTAAAATAATATTAGAAGTGTTTCTTTTTTTAATCTCAAACAATACCTAATGCACCTTTAGTCTCATTTAGATTGATATCCAATTGATAGGGATATGCATACATGGTGCAGGCATAGATACTTGTGAAAATTGACATACATGAAAAGGCAATATCTTCGTGTAACTTTTATACATATTTGATTTTTTAAATGATAAGTTTAATTTTATTACTTATCTAAACTATTAATTCCGTTATTTTGCTTGGTCCCATATCTAAAGATATATACCAAGTCTGGGTAAGTATTTTTCATTTTGAGATTTCAATACATTCAGTTATTCTGGAATAGCCCTGCATTTTTCATATTTGACCTTAAATGTCTGAGAGATCCTATACCCTACTTCCTAGCATGTGCCTGCCACTCCCCAGCTTAGAAATATGTAATAGACATATAATTGAAGGTGTCTAATGGTTTACCTGTTATGTCCTTGGCATATTTGTGTTCTTGGCATACGAGACACATGTATATAAACATCCAAAAGGTGTAGGTGCTTCAGAAGTTCAAATTTGATTAGGGGCAAAGAGGTTAGAACTCACAACTTGCATGGGATAACTCTAATATGCATGTAGAAAAAAATAATGGAATGATAATAAAAATACTAGTAGTAGAAGGAATTTGCTATGATATCTTTGCATAATGTGATTTAATATCTTATGGAGTAGGAGAAGCATTTGCCATGATATCTGGAACTAGCATGGCTGCACCTCATATAGCAGGCATAGCTGCTCTTATAAAGCAGAAGCACCCCCATTGGAGTCCTGCTGCCATTAAATCAGCATTAATGACAACGTCTACAAAGCTGGACCGAGCAGGACGACCTCTTCAAGCACAACAGTACTCTGACACAGAAGCTATGAGGCTTGTCACCGCTACGCCATTTGATTATGGGAGTGGTCATGTCAATCCAAGGGCTGCTCTAGACCCTGGACTTATCTTTGATGCAGGTGTCTTTTCCTCTCTTGTTGCTCATGCTTACGTTAAATCTGGTATTGATTATTATTGATAGATGGAATGCATCCATTTTAAATTATGATCTAAATGGGCAACCTTTTTCTATCATGAATGTCCTAAAACAATTGTGTTTCTGTTTTAATTTTGACATCTAAAATTGTCAAGAAATTCACTCATGGTTCTCTTTATCATCCTATCCTTCTGAGATTCACAGCATGTTTGGTATTTTGCAATTGTTTTATGCAGTTTAATACATTCTATTTGGTGCATAACTAGACAAATCCGTAAATTACATTTATTTTTTTGATAGGTTATGAGGATTACTTGGGATTCTTATGTACAACGCCTGGCATCGATGCCCATGAAATTAGAAACTTCACACACACTCCTTGCAACTTCACCATGGGCCACCCATCTAATCTCAACACCCCATCGATCACAATATCCCATCTTATCAAAACTCAAACTGTTACTCGAACAGTAACAAATGTCGCGGAGGAAGAGACCTATGTGATCACAGCTAGAATGCAACCTGCCATTGCCATTGAAGTTAACCCTTCAGCAATGACCCTGAAGCCTGGTGCATCCCGGAAGTTTTCTGTTAGCCTCACTGTTCGATCTGTGACTGGAACATACAGTTTCGGAGAAATCTTCATGAAAGGCAGCCGAGGACACAAAGTGCAGATCCCAGTAGTAGCTATGGGATATTGGCGATAATCGGTTAGTTGGTCAAGTTAAGATTCTATGGTTTTAATATTCTTTGTAACATGTGGTAATAAATACCGGGCTAGATACGTTAACTTGGAAAATATAATACATATATATAAATATATATGGCATAGTTGTAAAGATGACTTCTGCAGGGAAGAAACTAGTAGTTTCTTCCACCTGGAAGTTTTGCTTATTTGAGTTATTTCATCAGATATTTGCTCTTATACCATTAAATCTTTGTTCTGTTTTCTGTTTCAATCATCTGTTGTGAGGATTTCCCGTTCATCACCATGCTGATAATTCATAAGGGTGAAGATCTTTTCATGTTTTGACAAATATGATGAATTATCTTTATTAAATCTCAACCATTCAATTCCAACTGAATGATTGAGATTTAAATATAATGCGTACCTATCAAGTTATAATTAAATCAACCACAACTTGAAGTTAATAGTCGAGTTCCTTCTTCCATGATCTATCAAGCAAACAAAATATTAAAGGATCTTGATCCAATCCGAAAATATTCAAAAAACCATAAGATAGGTTTCCATTAGTCTATCATTGACTTGCATCTAGTACATTTTTTCCTTTTCTTAGGGACTGAAAGATACTGCTATCATCATTAGTCTGCCAATTCTCATGTCTTGAGTTACTATTGTGATTACTCTGTATGTAAATTTGAATACCTGAATTCCGAGTTTGGAAAAATGGTTAACATCTCTTTGGTCTAATTATAAGATCCTATCATGTCTTTCTTAAACCAAAAAATCACTCATGTACTTTTGCCACAAGCCAAGCATTAGTCAATGGAAAAAGTTACTATTTAGTTTTTAAACTTACGTTTAATGTTCAATTTGAACCAATGTAATGCTACTAATGGACCAGAAGTATGGTTTTTGATCAAACGTAAAAATGCACATTTTTAGACGTTTAAGTTGGTCTATTTTGAGATCTAAACCTTTTATAATAGTTACTTTGGCATGTTTTTGTATTTTGTTGGATTTTAAGGTTAAAAGTAAAAAAAGGTAAAAGACATATTTTGACATGTTTTGTTAGGAAATTGGAAGTATGATATGCTTATGACTTACGACTGTAGACATAAGGAGAGTAAATCTTGTAGGAATGAAGTCTAACGAGATTGCAATTTCAAATTTTGTATTTTTGAATAGAGATTAGATTAAATATCAGATTAGAAGATAAAAATATTATCTTAGGAAATTACTTAGTCATTTAATTATTTAAATATTTAATTATTTTTGTATTTAGCTGGATTTTAATATTATCTTAGGAAATTACTTAGTCATTTAATTATTTAATTATTTAAATATTTAATTACTTTTGTATTTAGCTGGATTTTAAGATGAAAAGTAAAAAAAAGGAAGGTGAAAGACACATTTTGGCACATTTTGTTCGAAAATTGGAAGTATGATGTGCTTATGACTTGCGATTGTAGTCATAAAGGAAGTAAATCTTGTATGAATGAAGTCTGACGAGATTGCAAGTTCAAATTTTATATTTTTGAATAGAGATTAGATTAGATATGAGATTAGAAGATAGAAATATTATCTTAGGAAATTATTTATTTTCCATTTCCTATAAATGAGAGATTTGTTCCCATTATAGATACATCTCTTATCCTTATAATTTTATTCTTGTAATTTGAATTTTTCTCATTAATAAAAGTTTATCTCTTTTATTTTTGTGTTGTTGACAATTTCTATGCTCAATTAAAAGCAACATAACAAGTTCATTATTTATGCATGTGAAATCTAAACAAGCTTAATTTCTTTGATTATCATTATTTTCTATAATCTTAAAAATTATAGAATTATTACCATTTTTGAAGGTGTGTAAATGGCTAGTTGCATATGTTTAATAATGGTAAATTACCATACAAGTTATTAGATCCAGAATTGTCTATGTAACTCATTGTTGTGGCAACTTGAAGAGTTATTACTTACAATAAGGGTTTTAACTTTTCTTATGGATTATCGCAATCTTGCTTGAACAATACAAGCATTTTGGTTGTTATCTTAAGTCGATTTCCTCTAGCTCTTTGTGTGGTTATTGATAGACTTATGAGAGGCTTTCTCCATCATATCTAATCAACAACTAGAAGTGATTGTAGAACTGCTTCTTGGTCACTTTAATAATACAGAGTAATCGGTTATGAGAAGCTACTTCCATAGCTATAACTGGCTTAATGAAAATTCACATGAACAATTATTTTTCTTCTTTTATTTTCCCATAATTTATTCCTTTTCAAAACATTTGCAAAGGATCCAAGGATAGCCCATTCTTGTGGGATCGATCCTTCTTCCACGTACTACAAAAATCTATAATTTTTTTATGCAGGAAGTAGGAAATTAATCTAATAGATTCGACACCCATCATTTTTAAAACTTGGAAGGATTAATAACTCAAAGAACATTAGAGGTTGAAGGGCAGGAGTAGATGCAAGATTAAAAGATAAGTTAGGATCAACATTTTTTTGAATTAATTGGGAGATAAACATGTAGATTTAAAATTGATTATAAACAAGTTGATTTAGGTGCATTTAAGCCATGTGTAATTATAGTACTATTGATTGTAAGGATCTATTAATATATGCATATTGATATAAATTTAACATCAAATAATGTGGAAGCATCACCGGGGTTATCGAATGATTTGACAATGATTGGATTTTTCTTGAATGTGAATGTGTGGTAAACATGAAAAGTAAGAGGAAAGTAAATCATCCAAAAAGTGTAAATAAGAAAATAACCAAAAATATATAGTTACGATCAAAGGTAATGAAACTTATCACTTACAAACTTAAAAATAACCTGGAGAGATGATAAAATGTCATGATCTTCATAAAGCTAAGGAAATGTTACGCCCGCGTCTAGGACCCTAGGAGTTTGTATGTATACACGTATGTATACGTGTATAAATGTGTGTATATGTGTATGAGCATGTGTATATATGTATGTATGTGTGTATACATGTATTTATACGTGTGTGAATTGTATTTGATGAATGTGATGTGAATGCCTTAAGGGAATGCATGTTTGGGAATGAGAATGCGAGTTTGGTTGCTGTAACGAGTCGTGAAGAGTCGTCACGAGTCGTTACAGTAGGTATTTTGGCTTGGGGAAGTGTTTTGGTCTTGGTAACGAGTCGTGACATAGTGTCACGAGTC
>CANYBF011224062.1:0-30358 GCA_948192965.1 Dalechampia spathulata | reverse complement strand
TATATGATAAATGAGATGAAAAAATAATAAATATACCTTAAACACTATAAGATTGAGGGTATCATATATATTTAATAAATATATTATTTAATTTAAAGTATTTATGATTTTAACAAAGATATATATATATATATATATATATAGATATCAAATACCATAAATATTAAGAATAAAATATTTTTAAAATATTGTTTAAAAGGTATTATTTTAAATTTAAAAAAATAAAATATTTATATCATATAATATTTTATAAATATATATATTATTTTTAATTTTTACACAAAAAAAAAGAAATATTTCATTTTTCTATTGATCAACAAATTACAAATATCTGTTACTACTTTGTACGAATAAAAGTCAGAAAAGCAAGTATTTTGGAAAATATAATGCATTTTCGAAAGTTTTTAAAATAATAAATTTTAAAGAATATCCTAAAATAATGATTCAATAATTTATAAGGTTTTTAGTAAAAATTTAACATATTATTTAAAAATATTTAATATAATTTATTATAAATTTAACACAAAAAGTAAAAATTTAACAAAAAACACTATTTCATAAATGATTTAGATAATTCATTTATAAATATTTTGTAAAAATTCATAATTTTTCTAATTATCTTATTTTTTTATAATCAATACCAACGTAAAGCCCAAAAGCCCATAACAAGGAAGTGGCCACAAAATCAAGACTCACTTTTCGACCTTTATGTTGTTTAAACTTTGATCATTTATGGATTTTTAAAATTTTTTTGATATATTATAAATTTAAATCAACTTAATTAAATAAAAAATATTATAATACATTAATATTTATGATTTTTTAGGAATAATTAAATCTTAAAATAATTTTATATATTAATAATTAAAATTTAAAATAATATTATAATTAATATAATTTTGTTAGTATGAATTCCTGCATGTCTGTATCTGATGTAAAACTGCTTTTCCATCGTTTAAGAGGAAGGGGACCCTAAAAGGAAACTTGCATCATCATCATGGAAGTATTTGCAGGACTAGACAAAAGAAGAAGAAGACTTTAAGGTTTCTTGCGTTTTACAACTTAGTCACATGCAAATGCATGCCTTTAATTACATTGGAAGCTCCTTTAGGGAAAGTCTACGAGACAAGTATTCATACCTCTGCTAGCATAAATAGTCTGTATCACAAGTTCTTCCATCCAAATTACTCTTCTCTTGTTCATTTTCCTTCTTCAGATTCTTGGTTTTGGCTTGGATTCGCTGTTGCCCTTCATTTTTTATTCTTGTTTGTTGTCTGAAAGAATGTATAGGTCATCAAGCAGGGCTTCCGGCGAGTTTCTGGTGAATTTATCGACAGATCATGCCATTGTTTCCAGCAATGAGTTGCCAGTTTACGTTCCAAACACCGATGTCACCAAAAAGGAAATTGGTCTGCATCAAAAGTCGGTGGGGGAAAATGCTATTCACCTCATTCCACTGGTCCTGTTTCTTTGTTGTTTTATTCTTTGGGTTTTTTCACACCCTACTAGTAAGCTCGTGTAAGCCATGTTATTTGATACTACGTAGCTATATATAAACACTTTCAGCATTTCAATTCCTGTCCTTGTTCTCTTTGGACAGCAGAGATGGTAATCATTTTCATTTTTACTGGGCTAAATGTACAGTCAAAATGCTTTTTTCTCCATAAAATTGATCCATAAGAAGTAAACAACCCATAAAGAGAATTACTTGAAAGCTCCACAGAAGGGTTTAAGGGGAGAAAAACAGCCTATGATCAGATCAAAATCTTCTGTCATATGTTACACTGCAGAAGCAGAGCACAGTAGAGGGAGGATTGGCAACAGGGAGGATTCTGGAAGCAGAAGATGAGAGAAAGCTGACCAATGAAACATAAAGAAAGGATATGAAGAATCCTATTTTGATGCAATGGAACGCTAGATACTCGTCCATTTTTATGTTTTCATTAATATGAATTTAACAAAAATGCTCATCCAGAAAATAATCCACCATACATTTTAACCTACTTATTGGCTTATATATACTCTGCAAATTCTCGAGTGGGCTATGGTTTCATTAAGAAATGCTCGTGTTTTTTTCAGAAGTTCCTTCAAGGCAAGCTTTTTAAGTTTATATGTTAATTCCTCACGCAAGAGAAGTCATTTTTAATAATACAGAAACTAACAAGCCTGGCGATGAAACCTTTTCAAAAAGAAGCTTAACTAACGTCTAACGTTTGCCGGAGAATCAAAAATTTAAAGCGACAAACTTGGCTGCTGCTATTTCCAATGGTAATATATATATATGTGCATATGTATATATCATACTTTAAAGGCTGAAAAAAGAACCGACAAGGTCGGTTTCGGTTAAATCTATGTAGCAATGCCTGATTTCTGTCGAATTCTTGTTGCAATGTGGGCACAAATATGCGAGCACCATGGCATGCTGATCTGCAAATGAAGAGAGATTTGAACTTCTACATGAATTACATTGTAGCTAGCATGCATCTAACTTGTCATTATCAGTTTTATACTAATATCAGGGATGATATTTTTGTAAAGGTACGTTTTGTTTATGATGCCACCGTCAGTGATCTGGTAGCTAAATTGCTAATTTTATCGAAACACAGCAAATACTGATGACCTCTTATCGGATTTGATATGATGTTTTAGATACTGCAGGATATTCTGTGCATGAGATCTTTAAGATAATGACAGAAACTATAGTTGAAGTCAGAGTTGCATTAACTGGAATCTGATACGCATAATCCTGTAAGACGTTAAAACACGGGATTCTTGGAAAGCATGACTGGAAAAAGATATTCCAGGAAATTTGTTTATTGAATAAAGCTTGCATGCTTGTATTTAGGTCGTCTTTTTGTACCATTTTTTGCACAGGACCAGGTGACACGAATTCTGAAAAGAAAGACGCATCAGCACAAAACTATATGTGCTTCTTCCGTCATGATGCAGATGATTCCTGACTGCTATGTATTTAAGGCTATGCACTTCGTCAGACAGTGCTAATCAGAAGGAGCATTTGCTTCCCTGTATCAGAACCTTTTAATTTCTGTACAAGCTAGCAGATTGTGTTTCCAGATGCACAACACATTACAATCTTTCAGGCTCTCAACGATCAAAACGCTGTTGATTTAGCAAAGATGTTTGGTCAATGTCCTGGCAAAGAAAAATCCAAGTCCAATTCTTAT
Source organism: Dalechampia spathulata (assembly GCA_948192965.1). NCBI lineage: Eukaryota > Viridiplantae > Streptophyta > Magnoliopsida > Malpighiales > Euphorbiaceae > Dalechampia > Dalechampia spathulata. The sequence continues at coordinate 27,173 of CANYBF011224062.1, read as the reverse complement.
AATGTGAAACATGCAACATGTATTTCAAAGAGGCTCATCTTTTCCTTCATGTCCTTTTGTCTCTGGATACATTTTCTGGGTCTCGGTGTTGTAGTTTAGTCATTCCATACCAAGTTTCAAGCTTCTTGAATGACATACCAAACTGGGCCTCAACTAAAACCAGCACAGAAGCAGCACTAAGCATTTTAAAAAGGGTTAGGGTACTATCGAGCCCAACAAACCCCGGTACGTTACAAGAATGAGGCTGATGGGCAATCTCCTTTTCATCCGGTGATTTCATAGTTTTGACATAATAGAAGAATAAAGGCGAAACTCATACAATTCCAAGGACAATCAACTCCAATCATATCAATGAAAAGTAGACACAGTAAAGTGCCTAACACATCCAACACGATATGCAGTTTAGGGAGTTTCATGGCAATGAATTATCTTAGAAAAAAGACGCATAATATTAATACGGTAGCTTCTGCAAGTCGTATATTTTTCTTTTTGGTAACAAATCATTCTCTTCCTTTTCTGTTTCCAACTTTTCCCTCTGAAAGGGTACTTGACGTACCCGCAATGCAACTCCATCTTACCCTACAAATACACCCTCCCATTGACGTACTCTGTGCTGTAATATATAAGGTAAATTACCAACACCCTCTTCACCTTCATATATAATAGAATAAAATTAAATGTATATTTTAATTCATTCTTTTTCATAATGTACACGTTTAATAGTAATTCTATTGTAACTTCAAGATTTCATTATATAAATCAATCCAAATTTATGAAAAGAGATGTCAATAATCTACCCATATATTGTTTAATTCTATCTTTTTTCTTATTATTCTTAATCTTTATCTCTTCTAGTCACTCTTTTATTTATTATACAAAATAGAATAGTCATTTTTTTCTTATATCATTAGGTTAAGGATTCATTAATCTATTATTGATTATTATAAGAACCAACTCATGAAATTGTTGATCTTATATATCATTTTGAGAAATAAGTTAGATTGAAGACTAGAATTTAGGGGAACCCTTTTTCCTCAAATTAGGAACAAAATTGTAGGCAAAAATAGCTTGTCGTGTAAAACTTCTGTATGCGTAAAGCTCATGCAATATCATAAAGAGACCTCAAGTCACATTTATTTGCTTCAAGCAAATTGCTTGTTCCTATTTTCCTAATCTAGATAATTGATCATAACTATTCAATTTCATATCATTTTCATACTTATCATTTTCTTTTAAAATTGAATTTATCAATTACTAATTTATTCATTTAATTTAATGAAACTTTTAAATTCATTTAAACATTAAAATAATATTATATAATTAATTTGAGATAAAAGTCTAATAAAAAGAACAAATATATACTATTAAATTTTAGCCTTTTGATGGATACAATGATTTTTTTATAAAAAAATTTATCTCCATTATGTTATCAAATGTTCCATCAAATAATTGTGTAAAGAAATTAATTAGCCAAAAAATGATTGATGAACTCATTACATGGAAACTTGTTCACATGTTAAATTAAAAAAAAATCCATAATATGAATTTATATGGTTGACCATAAATATAAAATATGAAAAAATATGCATGCATCTAAAAATATCTTCTATTTTGGCTATTTGGGTGAGGATTTTAATTTATTTTTAGAAATGCTTCCAAGTGTTGATCTATATTTAGTGTTGTCTATGGCATTGGCACATGGCAATACTTTATTATACATTTCTAGCTCAACATTACACATGTAGATTATTATTTTCCTTGTTTATACATATGATTTTGAGTTTTTTTTTTCATGATCAATCCTTTTCAAATGATTTTTTTTTTGAAGAAGAAGACATTATAGTTGAGCAACAAAATAAATAAAAAAGGAAATGGCACAGGTGGGATTGTCACTAAAATTACCAGCATAGCTCCAATGTGTCACTCTTTTGGCAGTGAATGCTCCAAAATTGTTATATGCATATGAATGTGCATCGATTCGGAAATGCTTTGTTTATTCAAAGGAGTGGAGATTTGATATTATGATTAATTAAATAAATTAAAATAAATAAGTCAGAAACTGATGGTGGATTGGCAGCCTACAATTGGGTGGTGCATTAATGTGGCTCCACCAAATCCTCTGCCATTGTCTCATTTGCATCTCTCGGTGATTGGCATGCCCATGTGATGATGCCTCTCTTTGAGGGAAAGATTTATCTTGGTTTAGTGTCTGCCTTTTGGCCTGATTTTTGTCCTTAATCCCATCTCTCTTCTTCTTCTTCTTCTTCTTCTTTTATTGTTACTTTCCCCCTCCTAAGAAATCCCACGTTGTTCATATAACTACACTCTTAATTTTCTCCTTATTTTTATGTAATAGTGCGGCCTTAATAAAGGGAAGAAGTGGGTAATCATCAGAATCAAAGAGAAAGAAGAGATGTGTTAGAAAAGGTAAGACTAAAAACAGGTAGTTGAAGCAATACAAATTGCTCTCTCAATTGTCTTTTCCTTCAATCCTATTCAGAGGACTAGAACATTTGGACTAGTCTTATCAATAATTGGTCCCAAATCTGGGGCAAACAGCTCCATTTCAAAAATGATTTTGCAGTGGTCGAATGAAGACAATGGAGTGAATTCCTTGAATTGTTGTGAATGGAAAAGCATTACAAGAAACATATTATATATTATATATTTCTTCATAGCAACAAATACCGATATGTCAATATTAGGGTGTAGCTTCTCTTTATTTATAATGCAATAATATGAAAATCCAAGAGAGTGAAGTTTTGTACTTATTTGGTTTTGGATTTAAGCTTATGTAAGGTTGTGCGGCTGTAAAATGTACATACATGCATTTGGTACTATTCTTCAGTTCATCTTTGAGTGCCTCAGACCAACACTTAATGGGAACAAATCTTGGGATAATCTCTTTGTACTCTTCTCGTATAATTGGATTCTGTAATATGGATGTTTGTAGGAGAGATTTATAGCACATTTCCCACAGCAAAAGATGCCCTTTAATTAATATTTGAATATACAGTTTTTGTTCCTTTGAAGCATCTATGAGAATTTAATGAAATCCCAACTGGCAACCTGCCCAAGCCAACTAATGAAACTCATCCCATCAGTAATCTGCAAGTAATCATAATATTAATTTTGGCAAGGAGGAGTATATGTATATGATCCAACCTTGCATTTATAAGAGAAGTGCCACTTAATATACATGTGGGTAATCATGCAAAGCATAGGGAGCTACCCAAATGGGCATTAATCAAGGGGTTTAAATTATAATCAGAAAATGAAAAATTTAGACAGCTCAATAGCCTTGGCATGGGTGCTAAGATAGAGACATATGGGGATTAAATTAACGTGGGTATTTGTTTAATCATTACTCTAGGGAAAACCTAGCTATATCATTTACTTAGTGATTAGGGATCATGTCCAATCGACAATGGCAAGTGTTAGTACTATCATAAGCTGGCCATTTTTGATATGTACAGATTCTAAATAGGAAAATCATGTGATCTCCCCATTTATTGTAAATCACAATCTCATTAATTTGTTTTTGTTTCTTCTTACCAATCCCATTCCTTTCCAACTTTACTTGTTTACTGGACAATCAGCTTTTAACCTTCCATGTTCTCTATTATCATTATCATTATCTAACAGTTTCATACTTGCGTATGAACCGTAAATGTTGGATTAATCATAATCTACATGATTAATTCATTAATAATTATTCTTCTTATTAGTTTACTGCTTTCTATGATGGATACATTAATTGGAATGTTAATTTTGTCGTGTAGCTGGAGAGATGATGCCAAGGCATGCTCAAGACAAGGCAAGCAAATGAACGCAGCCCTATTAATTATTATTAAAGACTAAAATATTAGGGAATGGATGACTACTATCAAGAGACGTGTACTTTAGATTATTAAGGGGAAAAAAGGGTAATGAAACATCATGTCTGCATTAAATAATTAAATAATTATATGCTTATATGTATCGATCTTAAAGGGTAATTCTGGCGCTTCCCATGCAAACCCACCATTATTTTAAGTTCCTAGAATAATGGGATGTAAGTAATTTGTTTTCTAGAGGAATTCTCCTTGACAGATCTGTAATATATGTTAAGATCAGTAACAATATAAATAATTAACAAGTTGGTCCTTTCGAACGTAATGTTAATCTTGATCAATTTACTAATTCCATGTTATCTATATGGTTTTGATGAAGGAGTGTCCAACAGGAAAAGGAGATGGAGGAATTTCACGAAAAATGACAAAAACTGGAATTGAAAATTACGAGTAAAAAAGAGAGATTATGAAAGGGATCACATGGTTCATGGCATGCTTTTGATTCCTTCAACAAAAGCAAAAAAACAGGGACCAAATTAGAGAATAGAAGATTTATATGTATATGTATATAATATCCCTACCCACATGCTTCTTAGGGACCATCAATATCTCTTCCGCCCTTAATTAGGGCTGCCCTAAAGAGCATGAGAAGATCCCAAAAAGAAGAATATATAAATATACATATAATACGCATATTAACGAAAAAGAAAAGAAAAGGGGCTTTAAATTGCTTGCTCTGCTTCCTAAATCTTCACACTAAAATACAACTCAAAACTCCATTGCCCTATAAAGGAGAATGCATATGTATGTATTTATATATAAAAGTAGCATTTGCATGCTGTGTTATACAAGTCCCTTTTGCTTTTAAACAACATTTCATGCCTTGGTTCCTGCAATTGTCTTTTGCTTTTAATTAAATCTTCTTCTTGTAATACTAACTCCTCTTATTATTATTAATTATTTGTTCTATCAAGAATTTTCGATATTATTAAAAAAATATAAATTTGAAAATTCCATGATTTAAATAATTCCATAACACATAAATAATATCGAGTCCATTGAATGGAAGAACATGATTTATAGATGCATATTAGAGTAATAAGGTTAAGTTGAAGCTTCTCATTCTAATTGCATGGCGAAGGCAGTTTAATTTGCTGCCAATCTGACAAGTACGGAATTTACAATATGGGTGTTGCCAACCATGGATGATCCAAATGTCGGTAGTCGATTAATCCGCAACTCAATGCCCTAAAAATTATAAACTTGAACATGAAGAAGCTTGAAGATTACTTAAAACCAGCAAACGCATTGGGTTTCGGAAATCTTAACTGGTACCCATTACCCATATTTAATTATTCAACTTCATTTTATGGCCAAATTCGCTAATATATATGTTTATGTGGGATTCGGCATTGATGGGTGCACTTACATATTTATATTCTAGTTTTTTTATATAAGGCAAGGACAATCTATATATACATGTATGTGTATATATATGAAGAAATTTGGAAGTGTGATGGCTACGTATTCTTAATTTCTTGTCCGCAAGCTGGGAATGGTTCATTGATTAAAGTTTGAAAAGTATGAATACTGAATAGGACTAACATTGACATGGGAGGGTGCTAGTCGCTGGGGTGTACCAATTTAATGTGAGTAAGGGGGTCAAGGGTAAAAGAGATGCGGATTCAGAAAGGAGTTAGAAGGTGAAGAAGGGGCAAAGGATCGACCAAACTTTAAATGCTAAAAGGATTGGTAGATAAAGATATATATGAAAGGGAGAGAGAATCGGACAATAAATAAACAGCAAAAATAAGATTAAAGAAAGCATAAAATAGTACAAAACTGTGTAGAGATTGCTTGCAAATATACATTAATTAATTAATTAATTAAGTACAATAGGAAGATTTTAAGGAAATAGAAAATCAAAACAAAGCTACCTAGCTGTTAGCAAATGTACCAATTTCTCCTAACCTCAAATGCCAAGGTAAACACTTTGGTGAAAACCATGCCAAGGTAAAAAAGAAAAGAAAAAACCATAGCTACCGAAAGGGTTAGTTGGGTTAATATAGGAAGAAGATTATGATGGCTACTTATATATATATATATAATACATAATATCATATATATATGTAATGATATTTTCTCACTAATTAAAAGGTCCTATACGAAAATTTTCAAAACCCAACAATGGTAAATCTTTTTTTTCCCAATTTTTTGGTCACTCATAAACTTACTAGCACAAGCACTCACACGAAAAGCTTAAGGTTGGGAACAGAGGATGTCTTTTTTTTTTTTTTTGGTGGGAGTTCAGTCTTATGAACATGAATCTTTTGGGTTTGATGGGTGAATTGGATCGGGTAGCCTTTTAAAAATAATGGGTGCGCCATATTGTGGATATAGTAGCATAAGAACGGTAGGTGCGTGTTGGTAGGTAGGTGCCAATGTAAAAGAGAAGCGTTGGAGGATGATGGCAAGGGTGAGTTTTGCTTGCAAAATGGCCAAGTTCTGGCCAATGCAAGTTCTGACGCCAAGCCCAAAAGGTATAAAGGCTATGGAATGTTTAGCTGCTTTTGCTATACCATCGGAAAACCGACCTGGATTGAACTCGTTTGCATCACTGCCCCATATTGTCTGATCGTGATGAAGGGCTAAGATTGGTATCAGTAGCTCCGTACCACGTGGGATCTTGTAACCTCCTAGCTCTACATCTGTTTTTGACCGTCGGATGGTTGCGATCGTTGGAGGATATAGCCGTAGCGATTCGTTCAGTATCATACCCAGCTGCACATAGGATCACATCATCAGTGGAAGTTACTAAACTAACCTCAATTAGGAGCAAGGAAAGGGGCGCGAGTGTGGAGAGAGACAAAGAATAGTATAATGTGTAGCAGTATAGATGAGCAAAAAGGTAAAGGTGGCAGTTTTTCTTTATATTTTGGTCATAGGAAGCAAAGGCATAAAGGGGGGGAAAAACAAAGCGACAAAACAAGATATTTGTCATGGGAAGCGCGGGGCATTACCGTCTTAAGCTTAATAACCTCATCTTTGGTGGGTATGTCACGTGATCCACACACCCTTAGCACCTCCTCACGTGCTTGCACCTGCCACTGTGGGTGCATAGCTAGTAGGACCGTAGTCCACGTCAGCAAATTGGATGTGGTCTGTTTGCCTGCAAAGAAAAAGCTCTTGCACTCTTCTACTATGTCATGTACTGTCACTACATTTGGGCATGAATATGATGCCTGGATCATTAGTCCTAGCAAATCTTTTGGACTGCCCTTTTCTTGCATCATCTTGCTACAATTCTCTCGCCGCCGATCTATCAATTTCATCAGCGATTTTTTCGTTTCTTTATCCAATTTCCATGAACTCATGTTGCTTTTCGTGGGGAAAAACCTTCATGGAAGGGAAAAAAAGAAAACAACTAAGATAAATCATCTCTTGAGAATCGTAATGAATAGAAAAAATTATAACTAGACAGAATAATACAAGTACCTGTAACCAGGAATAGAAACCTTTTGAAAAGCTTGAGCAGCGAGCACCATCTGCTGTGCTTGTAGTCTGAAAATGGCTTTCCCATCTTCATAGCTGCTGCCAAATGCTGTTCTTGTAATGACATCTTCTGTTAGGGTTTGAAACCATTCAGAAACTTCAACTTCTATCTCTTCTGAGTTCGACATTGTCGACCATTGCTCCAACATATCCGTCACGGTCTTTGCCACCACAGGTACTAGCAACTGGTGAATTAAAAAGGAAAAAAAAAAAGAACATGGCAATGTTGTAAGAAGCAGTAAGAAATTAATTAAAAATGGTATTTGCGTTACTGGAAGCATGATATTTCATATCATACACATATATATATATATATATATTTATATAGAATCTTGAACTTACTTTGAGATTTTCCATGTGGAATGTAGGAGTAATGATTTTTCTATGGTGAGCCCATTTTTCACCTTTGAGACTAAGGAGTCCATCACCTTCAAGTTGTTTAACAAGAGGGTGAGCTTCTATCTTCTCATAGAATTCAGATTTTGTAGTGAAAATTTCTCTGATAAGGTCAGGATCGGACACGGTAAGTCGACCAGTTGGTCCAAACCAGACAAGAAAAGTTGCACCTGAGATCACGATCATACAACGTAATCTCATTAGTTTCTATTAACAAACAACGCAAAGTAACAGAAAGAGAGATTAAGGAAAAGCAAATGTAAATTAAAATAGAAAAATTCAGATATAGGTATGGTTTTGGGGCATTTATTAAATATGGGGAAGGTGGAAAAAAAACAGGCATAAAGAAACAAAGGAAGTTCTTGCACCAAATAAGAAGTGAAGGCACATCCTCAAGTAGAAAGTATAGAGTTAGCAAAAAGAGGAATGAGCAGGAAAAATGGCAGCCATTAATTCAGAGAGCATGGAATGGATATAGTTTTGTAGACCCTACAGGGAAATATATATATATATATATATATATATATAATATATGAAGAAAAGAGAGGGTAGAAAGAAGACAAGAGGAAGTATGCAGATAGAGAACATATACATACAAACTTCATTATCAGAATTATACAAGTTAGCAGCAAGTGGACATAGAAAAAAAGAAAGCAGAAGGGGAAGAAATGATAGCTCGAATACAAACAAGTGCAGAAACATTTATCTCTTGTTGTTTTTTTTCACTTTGTTTCTTGTTTTATAATTGTTATTTTTTATTTTATTACTGTATGGTTTTGGGAATTCATTTAGGAAAAGAACGAAGAGAAAAACGGTGATTAGTTCGGGATAATGAGACATGGAAGGAAGAGGTTGTTAAGATGGGAATTAAAAAGGAAGAAATAAAAGAAAGGAAGGGAAGGGGGAGGGGGAGGGGGAGGGGGAGGGGGGAAGAGAAAGATAAGGCAAGGAGAGAAGAAAACAAAGAAGAGGAACAGTCCAAAACTGAGAACTTCAACATCAAGCATCAAACAACAGAAAAAGGCTGAAAAGTTTGAAAAAGAAGTACCTGAACTCAGAAAACAAGCCTTTTAAAAGTCACAAATTTTGGAGGATGGATGGATCATAAAGGAACACACATCATAACAGAAGCACCATCCATACACAGCTTTAACTATTATTCTTATTCTTATTATTATTATTATTATATATCAAAATCTGTAACAAAACTCTCCATCCATATCTGCTTTTTATACCATTGTGTATCTTTTGAAGCAAAATGAAGTCAGTCTTAAGAATCCAAATATTCGAAATTACAAAATACAATTTCAAAAAGCATAATTCCGGAATGAAAACATAACTTTGACATTAATGTTACCACCCCAGATGAATTAAGCTGTAGCAACGAGTGCTCATTGCCCTTTTAAAAACAATTCTTGTTTTGTTTCAAAAATGACATGAACAGTTACACACGAAAGAAGAGGAGGAGGAGGAGGAGGAGAAGAAGAAGAAGAAGAAGAAGCAGCAAAAGCACCATACCGTAGATTTTCTTCCAGTGATGATAGAAAGAAAGAACTCTAGGAAGAATGTTGTGAGAAAAAGGCATAGGCTGAGAAGAAGCCTTTAACATCATCTCGACAAGCTCTTTAACGTTGCCAATGAAAAACTTATAAGGAGGCCCTCGAATACCTTGTTTGGAGAAATGAAGTTCAATTTTTCTGGGTCTCCACCAAAGCAATACTGCCATCTTTAAACCAACTACTGCCACCAATAACCATATCCCAACAAACTTAAACCAGTAGTAAATCGACAGCAACGCCTCGTCCTCCATTTTCCTTCCTTCCCTTTAGAATATAGAGATAGACAGATATATATATAAAGAGAGCTCTGTGTGTCTCTATATATATATATGTATATATTGTATATAAAACAAACAAAACAAGCACACCGGCTCTCTCTTTTTTTCCCTTTTTTTTTTCGCCTTCTCTCTTAATTCCTGTGTATGCTTTCTTGTTCTTGTTTAAGAGTACTGGAGCAGCCTTTTTTGTTTTTGTTTTCCCTGCTTCTTATCCTTCTCTCACTTTTCTCTTGAAAAAAAAAATCTATATTTCTTTTTTTTTTTTTCCCTGAAAGAAAAGCTTTGTGCTGGTTTAGTTGTTAGATAGTGCGTGTGAGAGTGTTGGGCTTTTAATACTAAACTTGACAGAGAGAGGGGGAGAGAGAGCAAGGCCAACGGCGTAGGGGCCGCCATTGGAATTCTAAGGGTCAACGAGTGGAGAGGTTTTTTCTTGCCCCCTTCTTCTTCTTCTTCTTATTAATATTAATATTAATATTAATATTAATATCATTATCATTAATATTATTAAAATTATTTTGTAATAATATGAAGACAATTTTACCCTTGTCTTCAGTTATTAGTATAAACCCATCCCAGCTTTTAATAATATAGTAGTAGTATTGTTCTTATGTAGATATAATTTTGGCCTTTTTTTAGGGGTTTATGTTTCTCTTGAAGAAAATGAAATTCTCGTTTTTGATTAAAGATAATTTTAATTAATTCAATAAACAAAAACCTAAGCTATTAGTGTTAGGCAATACCGATTTCCTAAAAAAAATAATTAATATTGAAGAAGATGGGACATTCTAATTTATTGGGATGTGCTCATATCTTTACAAATAATTGATAATTAATAATATTAATAATCATATTTAATACTACTATAATCCATGTTTAGACATTCTAGCTACAATTTCACACAATTATTTAATTTTGGTTTAATGAAAAGGGGATTGATTATTAGAGGAAGAGGTTTTAATTGTCACTTGATTTAATTTTATGATTATTTTTTCCAAATTTAAGGCATGATTGGAGGGGCAACAGAGGAGCATGAGGTGTATTTCCCTATTTATATAATATATACTTTATAAAACCTAAACTAACTAATATATATATATATATATACACGTATGATATCAATTAAGGATCTTCTAGAAAACAAAAAATAAAAGTATATAAAATGAAATTTTCAACTGCCCACGTATTATTATTCTTCCAGCTGCATATGTATACAAAAAAAATAAAGAAACTATTTAAAAAAAATTTAACAATTCATATATATATATATAAAAAGGGAAAAACCCATTAAATATATAATTGAAATTAGGATATGGGGGGGGGGGGGGGGGGGGTTTAATGTGGAGTGAAATAAGTACCAGTGAGGGTGGCCCCTTTGGGATATCTTGTTATTGCCAATGTCAATTTGAAAAGGGGGATTGGATCAAATCATTAAGCAGGTACGTTTTTCAAGCTTTTCAATACCAAAATCAAATTGGGTTTTTCTCTTTCTCTTTTTCTTTTTCTTTTTCTTTCTATTTTCCCCTTAATTATTGTAGTTCTTTTTTTTTTTTTTTTTGACAATCTAATCAAGGCAATTTAGAACTACAAAGTTCCTTTGTTCTTCCTTTTTTTTTTCCCCCTTTTCGTTCTTCTTCTTTCTTTCTTTTTGTATGAAACTGTCAACTCAAGGCTTGCAATTTCGTTTTGGAACCCATCAACTCAATCAAACGTGATCAATTCTTAATCGCACCCATAATTATGGCATGCATGAATTCCTTTTTTTTTTTTTTTTTTTTGGGCTCTGCCATTAAGCCTTTCTTATGTAGTGACAATTGATGACTTTAATGGTTAGCTTAAAACGTTGGAATGAATACATTAGAGCAGAGACAAAAGGCAAATACATTTGGTGCCTAAATCTTTCTTTTGTTTTATCAATATATTGTTTATTATTCTAATTAATATATATATATATATATATATATATATATATATATGACCAAACTAAGTAGATTTGGTAGGATTTTAATCAAATTTCAATTAAAAAAAAGTGGGTCATGCAATTCACACTCCACGTACTTTTTCAATTAATAAAAATTTTCAACCAATGTTTTTCTATCAAATTTAAATATATATATATATATATAAATATCACAAAAACATGAAAAACGATATGGGTCATAAATAGCAGCTGAAGGAATCGTTTTATACATGTAAAGCACTATGCAAAAATGTTTGACTATCATAGAAAAATAAAAACAAAAAGAATTATGTTATACAGTATCCACATTAATGTTGTTTCGTTAAAAACTATGTAACTTTCTCCCCCCCTTTTTTCTTCTCTGTTCATAAAAAAGGAAAATCACTGCCATTTATATATCACAACACTCCTGTTTGGATTAATCTATGTTTATGTTTTAATAAATTAATTATAATATAATTACGTTTGCTGAGATCAGATTATTGTGAAGGGATGTGGAAATCAAATCCGATTCTGTTTTCGTTTTTCTTTTTAGTAAAACAGTTTCCCCGCCCACGGGGATGGGCAATCTCATTTTCTTTCCATTTCTAGGGTTCGTAGCTTCATTTTAAATTAATTTAATGACAGCTTCAGTGCTAATTAAAATGGAGTTTAGGAGTCTCTAATATGATTATTTGTGACTAATCCAAGCATTAAAAAATAAATAAAAGTATATGGGGATTATTTTATATAAACAATGCAATCTATGATTAAAAGATAAAGCAATTTTTAAGGTCATCGTATCTAATAAGAAGATTGATCTTTCTTCATCACCAATTAAATAACCTCACAGCTAATTCAATAACTTACACCAAAGTAATAATTACAATTACAATAATAGAAGTTTGAATCTATTTTTTTTATTTATTTAATAAAATTATATAATTAACTTAAACCCAGATTCTTATATTGATGAAAATATTTATATTATTAGATTATAAAATTATAGGTTAATAGGAGCATATATTAAATTATAAATGGACTCACAGGATGGTATATTTGAGAAAATAATGAAGCTAACCTCACATTTTTGTCGAGTGATAGACCAAATCAAATATAGACCCGTGAGATCACAGCTTATTCTACTCTTAATTATTCTGTTTTTCTTTCTTCTGCCTTTGAACAAATATATATAAATAAAATGGGATTAAACGTGATTCAGGTTATGATTTTTTGGTTTTCTTGGTTAATAACGTGTATTGGAATTCTGTCGTTTAAGGTAGAAGCCGGTCAGAGTTAACCAGCGGAAGAAGATGATCCTTTTTATTTATGCAAATACTATTTTATATTACATAAATACAATGAATTACGTATTGGTTTGATGCATTTATTAAATGGGTTTGGTTCTTGAATTTTAAAAGTCTAATTCCATGCATAAAACTCAAAATCTTGACCATCAGCAGCATGAGGTTAATAATATTGAATTATAGATTATTAAAATAAGATCAAATTATAATAAATAAATTAACATAGTCATCGTTATAAAAGAATTTTTAAATACATCTTTTTCATGGTCTTTTATATTTTTTGTTTTGCTTTAATATATATATATGTAATAGTCTATTTTATTATTTTATATTTATCTTTACTATTCCGTTTTTCTTAAAGTTAAATACTTTATTTTTCACTAGTCATTTTAATTTTAGAAAGAGAAAGATGAATGTTATTGAAAATAAAAATAATAATTGCTTTCTAGAATAATTTAACTTGTAAAAATTCATGAAAGTTAATATATAATTAGAAAAAGAAAAATATGTTTATTCGTATAAAAATATTTAACTCTTTAAATTCAAAACGAATTTTCCATTCAAATCAATAAAAATGTAATAACTTATTAAACTCATTAAAAAGTAAATGATAATTTTTTTTTCTCTTATCAATTTAAATATCTTATTAAATATTATAAATAAAAATCATATAATTAATTATATTGTTATATATGATCATAGAAATTAAAAAAATTATTCAAAAATATTGAAATTAAAATTAAAATTAAAATTGAAATAAACAAAATAAATCTTATAAAATATAGAGTTAATTTATGATTAATCTAAAATAGAATGAGAATTTTAATAAAAATAGATGAATTGTAATATTAAGTGGAAATATTTCTAACAGAAAAATAAAAATAAAAAATAAATATTTTAATCCATGTATTATAATTTAATGTAATTTTAATAATTATTAATCTGATCGTAATATTATTCGATGAGTATGCTATTGATAGATAAAACGGATATTAATTGAAATTTCAATGAATATCGATTTTATCTAACTTTATATATAAAAAAAATTTAACAAATTTTTAATATAATAACATATGCTTTCAATTACAGTTTATATGAAAAATGGGAATAAACTATATTGAAAATGGAGGACATAACAATTTCAATAATTAAAATGAAATATTAATTACATGAATTAGGTCGAAAGAAGAAAATGCGGGAAGGAAGGGGATAGAAAGGGAGGGCACAAAGGGGGTTGTTATTTTGGAATGTTGCTCTTAAATTTGTGCACATGGGAACAAGGCTGTCTATTTTAGGGTTTCTTGGTGTGGGTTTAGGTAGGGAAATATGCTCTGCTTAATCCAACAATGGTGTGCCCACTCAATGCCACCTTCCCTAATCCTGTCTTAATAGACCCAAGACATGTTGGGGCCATGTGCCCCTCCTTTTTGGTCCTACATATTTAAACACCCTTCGAAACGGTTACTGTGAAAATCTATTAAAAAAAATAAAAAGAAGGACAATACAAATACAAATACCTATTTAGGCGTTATACTTTGCTAATTTCAGGGGCTGACTTTAAACGAGTAAGCCTTACTAAAAGTTAAAAACATAGATTCTCTAACCTTTCTCTCTTCTGCTCTTTCCTTCTTCTCCCTTTTCTCTCTATTGCCTTTCCTTCTTCATGCTCTTCCCTTGCTTATGCATTTTTCTTCAATGCCATTGCTTAACATCCAACAAGCTCGACAATGGAGCCCTTTCAGTACTATCATCATATGAACTATCAATGAAGCATGTATGTGGGAATATTTCATTCGCTATACAATTATTGTAATAATTATTCTCAATACAAAATCATTTTAGAAAAACAAAACTATCCAAAATGTCAAGTAACAAAGAAGAAAAAAAAAAGGAAGAGGAAAATAGAGGTAATATATTGTAAGATATATGCATCCAATTTAATAGTTCAAGGAAGATATGAATTTGTCCTTGAATGCTCTTCTGTGTCTAACTTTAGCTGGATGGATTGGCTGCTTCTAAAGTCACTTTATAAACACCAATAATATTGATATTATTAATCAACATATTTTAAAAATATTTGTGGGTTTATCTTGAAAAATCTAAATGATAAAAGACATAATATATATGTACATGTACGTATGCATATAAAAAGGTCCTTGTTTTATCCATTTGCATGATCTGAAGCTAATTATTTGGAAAATTAAAAACGATAGTGGGAGTTAGATGCGATTCACTAGGACGAGACATGGATTTTTCGAAAATAACCAAATTAATCCAACCAGGAAAAAAGCCTGCAGATGATGGGGTACATTTGGTTCCTCAACGTAATCTATATTCACAAAAATTTGGACTCTTTCTATAAATATTATAAATTGGAAATACATAAAAGCCTGCCAAGCAGTTGCACTTCTGGATGAGAAAAAAATGGTACGTATATTTCTTGTCAGTTGTTGAAATTTGGGCTACCACTTGTATTGATTCCTCTTATTTAGGGTTTTCTATCCTTCAATCACTTTAATGCACTCTTTTAATTTTTATTTTCATCATTTTTTTTATCGATTTAAAAGATATAGTTTTCCGGGTATATTTGACGTTATTAATTGCATAACTTTAATCATATATTTAGGGTTTGAAAATGATTAAGGCTAAGATATCAATAAGATGCTGAGGTTGAAAGTAATCGATTAGGAAGTGATAATGATTAGATAAGGGAAGAATGGTAATTACTAGTAATAATGATATTAAGGAGAGGAGACGGCAATTCATTGAATTTAAAACAAGAAAGCTTTTAAGATAGATGAGTAAACCAAATTAATATGAACTTGGAGTAAGAGTGGATGGAATGGTCGAGCCTAAACTTGATTATGGAAAAACATATATATACTAACAAAAATATAAATTATTTCACAACCTGATGGAACCAAATTATTGAGTCTCGATGATAAACTTGGACTCATATGCCATGGAAATAATTGACAATAATTGGAGAACTACATTCAGCTATATAAACATATATATATATATATATATATATAACAATAAAAAGAACTTTTTAAAAGTGATAAAAAAAAATTAGTTGGTAAGTCGAAGTGCAAGAGCAAAACAAGGGATTTGCAGATGGGATTAGCTAGCAAATCCCTACCCACCACCACAATATCTTCTTCTTTTTCTTATTATTTATTTATTTTCTGCGTAAATTCATCCCATAAACAAGGCAACTCCAAGAAATTGTTAGCAACGGTTACTTTGACAAGTAACTGTCCGACCCTTTTCTTTTTAATGATTAAATCACTATGGTTTTTTTAATATTAATTTATAATTATGAATCTCTCAATTGGTAGTGAATGACATAAAAACAATTTGCGAAGCGGTCGGTTGTTGGTAGGATTTGTAAAAGAAATAATTGTGCTATTGGTGTCCACTTGTCATCCAATTTATGGTATAATAGACCAATTATGCCCAATTTTCTTACACAATCGACAATCTTTTTGACCATTTCATGATGATCAAAATCCTTGAAAGATATCTATTACTACTCAATGCCAAATCCATTTCGAATTGAGGGTTGGCTTTACAATTTCATCTAGGTAATTATATATATATATATATATCTATATATATGTTTGATGCCATTATAGTCGAGACATGCATACTTGTAAAATGGTCAATCCAATTATCTATCAACTGAATCGTTGCAAGAGCATGCGGTTTGCGCATGCTTTGTGTGATAAAAGCTCAATTAGTTTTTAGACTCTACCAAATGATAAAAGCTACCCTCTTTTTATAGTTGACTTCTTCTATATTATTTTTTTTATTCCCAAAATTAAGCTACAAAATATATTAAATTGGAAGTAGATATAATCAATAACGCATTATCATAATGTTCTATTTAAATTTTTTTAATAAAACGAGATAAGAAAATCATATAAAATTTGATTTAAATGATTTTTCTTTAAGTTAAAGAAAAAGATATTGTTAAATACATTGTTTGATTCAGGTTTGAAATCTCTGTATCAAGTTACATTATAAAATTTTAAAAAACATATTTAATAAATTTAGATATTCAAAATATATTAGTTGGTTTAGAGTGTTTATAAATTTTATAAGGGTAAATAGGATATTTAATTTCATTAGTGTTACAAATAAGATATTTATGAAATATTATTTTCTGATAATATTTCTAATAAAAATACAACATTTAGATTATATGATAATTTATAAATTAGCTATATTTTATTTTATAAATTAAATTAAATAATTTAGAGAACACGTATATTTTATAAAACATCTTATTATTTGAATGGATGAAGCTATATTTTTAATATTAAAAGTTTGTTTATGTGTATATATCAATGAAAGAAAAAGGGTATAATGTAATGGATGGAAGGAGGAGAATTATGAAACTAAGAAGAATGATGAAGGAGATATATATATATATATATGTATGTATATATGGGGGCTTGAGTAGTTACATCAGTCATGCAAACAGAGAATCAAGTGTTGATGAAAATAAAAATTAGAGATTAAAAAAGGTGAATAAATATATTATAAAAGCAAAAAAGAGATTTTTTTTTTGGACATAACGAAAATAAAAGGAAAAAAAATAGTACTCAGATTCAGATCAGATGAATGATATAACGAAATATTGTTATGCGTTGACGACAGAGAATAATAACAGAAAAGCAAATTTTAGTAATTAAATAATATATATATATATATATATATATAAATAAATAAATAAAATGAGCTTTCGTCCACGCAATCAACGTCGTGGTGTGACTTCACAGCTGCCAAAGAAATTAAAACTAAAGAAGAAAAAAAAAACGAGTAAATAGAAAAAGAAAACACTCTTACATGATCTTGAAACACATCTGTTTATTACAGAGTCTTCAGGCTTTGTCAAATCACTGTTTGCCACGTGTCATCCAATCATTTGGCTTTTCTCGCTCCATATTTTGGCCCCACACGCAGCACTGCACAAAGGCTTACTCTTTATTCTGTTCCATCAACTCAAAGGCTGCTCCCCTCTGCTTCTCCCTCTCCCCCCTCCCTTCTTTTCTATTTTACTGTCCCCATTTCTTCATTTGCAATGACTTGTTTCTCTCCTCCTCCATTCCAAGCATAATTAATTGCCTTCTATGAAAATCATCCTTCGTATCTCCCATCCTAATAACTCTATCCTTTTATATTTTTTCTTTGTCGCTTTCTCTTCTTAATATTTCAAGTTTTATGTTTTCTATATGATTTATTAATTCAATATATACATATATATATATATATATTAATTTATTATTTTAAAAAAAATTATGATATTTTATTTTTTATTTTTATAAATTAATTGTATTATTTCATATTATATAAATACTTTATTATCAAACATATATAAGCTAAATATATTAAACCGATCATGTTTAATTAATAAATCAATTATATTGATATATCAATATGATTTATTAATTAAAATTAACACCTTTTTATTATTTATCATGAATGAATATCATTTATTTTAATTATTTAAGGAATAATTTATGGATTTTAACTTATTATTTTAAAAGAATAAGTA
The DNA here is from genome assembly GCA_948192965.1 of Dalechampia spathulata. Classification (NCBI taxonomy): domain Eukaryota; kingdom Viridiplantae; phylum Streptophyta; class Magnoliopsida; order Malpighiales; family Euphorbiaceae; genus Dalechampia; species Dalechampia spathulata. Next base: position 8,749 of record CANYBF011224062.1, on the reverse strand, counting down.
TAAAATAAAAAGAAGAGGGAGGGGGGAGGAAGTTAGTTAATTAGGAAGGGAATAAGGAAGCAAAACTGCAAGGAATGATGGAGTCATGAGTTTGCAACTTCCAAAGTGAAGGGTGATCGGGTGAAATTCTAATCTTTTTGATGAACCAAAAAAACAAATAAATAAATAAAAGAAAAAAGAAAAGGGTAAACATGGAAATTCAAGAGACAGAAATTCACATGCCTCATATTTAAAAAAAAAGAAGAAAGAAAAACAGTTGGGAAGGCTTTATATGAAACAGAGTACAGAGATAACAACTCTGGCAGCAATATAGCCCAAGAAATAACGAAATAAAGAATCAAATAACAAGTCCTTTTTCATCCCTCGTGAATCGAGGGAGACACTTTTCACTTTTTCAGTTACTTCTTATAACCTATTCTTCTATTTTATTATTATTATTATTGTTATTATTCCTTGTTTTCTGGCAATTTAAGAGATATTAGATTAATTACAATTACCCATTTCACATTTCTAAACAGAATGAAAATAGGGAATTAAAAATTATTAGATTATGAGAGAAAAAAAATAACACGTAAATCGAAGCAAGAAGAGAATACAATTCATGCGATATGTTTTGTCCGTTTAAAACCATCAATGTCGAAGTCTCTTTCTTGACTTTGATTTTATTCACATTTTTAACTACCCCCTTTTCTTTTTTATTTACTCTTTTGTTAAAAAAATAATTAAAACAAAATCGATTTGTTAGATCTCAGCCCCACTTTCATTCTATTTATTTCCCACCATGTTTCCCCCCTTTGTCTTTTCCTCTTTTCCTTTTATTTCTTCTTCTTCTTTCACTTTTGTTATCTACTATTTGTCCACTTCTCTTTTGTTTCCCCTTTCCTTTTATATTTTATACTCTAGATTCTAATAACAAATTTTTTATCCTATTTGTAATATAATTAAATACCTTCCATGCCAATCCTATTTTATCTGAAAACATGATAGATTCATATTTTATTTTTCGAATATTTCATATTTTACATAACATAATATAATTACTACCCAATGCTCTTAACCATGCAACTGGTTTAGCTTGTGGAATGCGTGTATTCCTTCCTGTTAGGTTCGCAGGGATGATGATTGCTGACAGAGAGTATGAAGTTGATCATACGATTTTCTAAGGGCATAATGCAAACTCGAAGAAAAGAGATTAAAGGAGGAGGAGGATATAAATGGGGGCAGTACTGTTCAAATTCTGCCAGGCTTGTTGTTTTGCTTTTGTCCTTCCAAGTAGCCATAAATTCTTGCTCCATACACTAATAATGCTACCAGGAAACCAACTTCAGAATCTAGACAACACATGCCACTATGATTTATTTTATTTTGCCTTCTTAGTGTTTCTATTATTATTATTATTATTATAAGTGACTTGTGAGGAAGATTATTTGATCATGCCATCATTGATATCGTTTCTTTTCAAAGGGAACATTTGATATGATTGAATTTCTGTTCAGATTTCTCAAAATAACTGCCATTAATTTCAACAGAAATGGAATGTCAATCCAGGGAATGACAGGCCGATACCATGTAAGAACAAATTAATCAACAAAAGTACTATATTAACTTGGGGCTGTCTCCATTTATTAGATTAATGGTTTTTTTTAGCTTGTATCAGCTGTAATTTGGGGTGTTTCATGTCCAATTTCCATACAAATAATAATCAAATTGTTCCTACTTCCTAACAAGTCTTAATTCCATGCAATAATGTTGGTCCCATACATTCTAAAAATATTCTCAAGGGCACGGCAATAAGTAAGGGAACAACTTCACTGCACAACATTGAAGAAAAGGTCTCATACGACAACATTTTAGATAGCATATACATGCCCATGAGGGAGGGTCCGACCTGCACATTCAATCAACATGTAGCATGTATGTAAGTTCGGTGTGTCTGAGTGATTCAAAAAGATGCGTTTCATCATTAAATCAGTTGTTCGATGATCGCGTGTCTGTCTTACCACACCAACATAACTCTTTGCAGCCGAGTTATGCAATAAGAATGTGCAAAATATTTCTCCTAAACTACGTATATAATGGTCCATGGTTTGCTATTCTAAGATAAACCAATTGAAACGAAACAACTGAAGTGAAACAGAAGAAAGTAAATGCCGAACATGGTGAGAAAGAATTCTCAATTGAAAGAGACAAAAAGGCGATTGAGGTTTTCAATAGGATGAAAATGATGTAGATTACTAGAGTTCATCTTTTATCAAAATAATTCAGGTCTTTTGAATTAATTTACTCATCAACTTATATATCCTTTGTCATATTCATTCGTAATCTATACGGATTACTTTTCAAGGAAGATTAAAATCAGAAAGAAATCAATATCAAGAGAAAATTAATGAACAAGAGGAAACGAAGGTTCGAGGGAGAAGTAGATAGCAATAAATTCAGGTTTCCCTATTCTAATCAACCAACACATTGCAATATGGGATAGACAACGACAGTTGCTTCCTATCCTCCTAATTCATGCCTGTCCAGTTTATGTGTAAGCACATGCTACTATTACAGAACCTGTCCTGTTCCAAACTTTTACATGAATCCAGACCTACATGCCTTCTTCCTTTTTTCATAATTTTTTTTTTTAAAAAATAAATTCTCATCATGGTCCTTACCCTACCATGAGCACCTTGATTCATATATATGTGTGTGTATGTACAGATTATATATATATATTAGATGCTTCTGTATAATTGAACATACATATGAATCAGAATGAATTTTGTATTTTCACAAGATGGGCCATGTGATGATGATAAGTCACCATCTTGTTAATTAGTGATGTTTCCTCCCAACTTGTTTAATTTCCTGACATAATGTACAAAAACAAAATAACCCATCTTTGAAATTCTTTTCTTCTTTGAAAACATTTTCAGGAATATGTTTAACCCGATTCAGAAAAATAAATAATGATAATAACAATGAGAAAGGGAATGATGTTGAATGCGCAAGATTCTAATGTGGTAGCATATCTAGCAGCCAACAGAATACTAAATGTGGTCATTTGTTTGCTAGATTTTCAACCATTAGTGTGGTGTAAGTGTTGCAGTATGATTGATGACTTGTGATGAGTCATGACAGGTGCAGTTGCAGAAATAGATGTACCATTCCATGGAAATAGTAATTGTAGTAATATTCAAGTGGGTTTCATGAAATGCCCTCCTAATGACAGAAATTAGAAAGATAATGAAGACATTAAAGAGCGATAGTAATGGGAAGATGATGCATGGCACAAATATGGACACTGTAAATAAAGGGGGGAGCAATCATAATAAAAGAAAAGGGGAAAAATAAGAGAGAATAGCCAATTCACCAAAAAGAAGCAAGACAACAAAATCATGGCAAAGAGAGCCCCATTCAGGATAATAGCAATAGAAACTGACTTTTGAAAAGAAATCAGAAAGATAAGGGTTTTTGGTTTTTAGTTTTTGGAGTTGGAGGAGGAGAAGGTTGAGTGTGTCACTGAAGCACTATTAGGCGGAGCAAAGAAACCCGACCACCCACCGACAGTGAAACCCACCCTCTGTTGCCTCTAGAGCTTAAATTACCATTGCCCAAAATGGGTCCTTATTCGGGTGATTAGCCCCTGAAAATATGGACATTGTCCTTTAGAGGTCACCCCACATTGTGTAGACATGCTGGCAATGGCTAAGACCAGCTTAGATTAACCCCACTCTTGGTTGGAATGATGTGGATGCCTGATGGGGATGAACAGTGTCCACATTGCCACAACAGACTGCGCCTATTAGGCCTATTGGGTGTGGTTCGAACCGACACCGATAGAGACAACTCCATTCGGCACAATGAGGAGCCAAGTGAGGATTGGGAGGGGGTCTGACCAGAAGGGTTCATATCCGGCTCCTGAGACACTGGCAAGTGGGTTGTGTTCATTATTTTATTATTTTTGTTTGAGTTCATGCACTTAAGTCATGTGGAATTCACATGTGATGATGATGACGCCAAAATTTCTGGGATTTTATTTGTCATCTGATCACTGTTGCTAAGACTGTTCTGTTATACAGTTATGCTTTTTCTTTTTTGCCATTTAAGAAAAGACAAATAACCATTCAATGGCATAACCATGCTCAGTAATTGTACCAACTAGACCCTGTTCATGTTCTGTTTGTTTTCTTGTCTATAACAATCTTACAACCACCTAATGTTTTCCTTTCTTTGTTTTTCTTTTTGGTGCTGATAATTAGTGATTGAAGTTAGGTGTTGTTTGCATCCAGCATCAGTGAAGATAACTAGAATTTTTGTCCCAAAATGGCACCCAGAATATGATTTTGTCTAATCATATACTTGATTCATCCCCACAATTGCCACTTACTCCCTCTCCTTTGAATTATAAAAACCGATAACTTTCAGGGCTTAGCCCGTTTTTTGCAGAATAATTGTCATGAAGCGGGCCCAAGTCCATATCTTCCAACTTTTTAGTGCAGGAGCCACCACACCAGTTGCTCCACTTGTCATGTGTGTTGAAAATAGACATCCACTTTCTTCCCATTCACCAATGTTTATTTCCTTGATATATTGAGGTGGGTGTTGAGACATCTCCCCAATAATTGTAATCTTGAGCAGTAATTGTCGTGTCCGTACATTATTTAAATCATTCCAGGACAAATTTACATTCATTACATTGTTGTTCTTGCTTGCTTGCATATTGAACTCGGTAATCCGAGGAACCAATCCAGCTTTAATACAACTGCTCGTAAACGTTGCTGCCCCAACTTTGCTATCCTAAGTTTCAATAAAGAGTTCAGCCCACAGGAACAGCCCCTCTGGTCCATCACTCCCATTATTGGTCGGCTACAAAGGAAGAGCCCATTTTCCATGTACGGCCGAGCACGGATTTCTGCCGTTACATTACACGCCTCTGTTTAGACTAGCAATAACCAAGTCATGTCACTATTTTTCTTGATCTGAAAGTTGGAACACGTAGTAATTCTCAAGCAAAAACAAGAGATTAAATGTACCGGAAAAATAAAAGAAAGAAGGATGAGACATGACCACAAGGATCCAATTGATAATACATCCACCATATGCGGCCACCCAAGGTCGCTCTAGTTTTCCAGTTTTTCTATTCCTATTCTAACCAGAGCCTGCTCTGTATATTATTAACAAACGAAAGCATGAACCCTTAGACAGACAAATATTCTGTTCAACAGCGTCATCATCATGGACAGGGATAGGCTGGCTAGCTGCTCGCATAAGTTCCTGTTCATGCCAACGGGAAAGATGCCAACAAAATCAGGCAATGCAATAAGACAAGTATGCCATTTGAATGCTAAAGAGAACTCCCGTTCTCCACTGAACAAGAAAGAAAAAGAAAATGAGAGTATCTAGAAGTTTACTTTCACACATGGATAGTCTTTCAGAAATAAAGAAATATTGAAATTTCAAACACTTACTGTAGCTTCCTGCTTAAGAATGTGAAGATTAGATCCCTGGCACGAACGAAGACATCATTACATACGCTTCAGCTAAAGCACTTGAACATAACACAAAGGAAGACATCATTACTTACTCGGAAAGCTTGTGAGCCAGGTACAAGAGAGTTTCACATAATTGTAGTTGCCCTTGACAGATATTTCATAATGCTGGAGATTCTTCTTCTGTGAAAAGTGACCTGCTTTGCCTTGATTTGCCTAACCTTAACATCAACCTTGTTCCTGTACAGAACAATGAGTATATTTTCCACAGATTCTGTTATCACATGGAGAATATAAGTGGGAAAAGAAAATAGCTAGCTCAATTAAAGATCCCTTCTCCCCCCTTGAAATTTGGACCAGCCACTCCCACAGCCTGGATTTCACAGCTTAGATCCAGCTGTCTAAACAGTGAAAAAGGAAACAGATATTTCCTTCGTTCTGAAAGCACCGGCAGGGATCACGGTTCGATGTAGAAACATTCATGAAAGTCGAGCGATCTTTGACGTTATGCATATTCCCATGCAAGCTGCATATTGCAATGAAAACCAAATTACAAAAACTACCAACCATCATAGGAAATGAAATAGGTTGACAACCCACAAGTCAAAACAAATGCATGTTAGAGCCACTCATGTCGATAAACCAACAGCAGCGGGCCAATTCATATAGTTCTTATATGCCATATTTTAACAATGGATTGCAATTATGATTACAATGATTAGAATTCCAATACAATGAATAACTACATGTTCAGGTGATTTGATATGCATCCTTGTTTCTCCTCTCCTGCTCTGTAACAGTCAGAGATGAACCCTACATGCTATTTCATATAGTTGAAAAGAGAACCTAAGTTCAACAAAAAAAAAAAGGAACATGAATGGTGGTGTGATCAGTAAGCCCATAATTGTTCGTAGCAGACGCAGTTTCTCATAAAAGTAGAAAATTATCATATCTCATCACCATCAATAATAGCGAGCATGCACATAATCATTTCGTGTATCATAATCTCATCTTACAATTACTTAAAAGCCTAATCTAAGACATGCATTGATTGATAAAGCAAACAACAAATAAGTTTTGCTTCGTAAATTAATACCAGTTCCACCATGGCCAACGATAAAGAGTGTGAAGCCAGGATACTCCACGGTTTTGTGCGATTAATTAACATAATGAGAGGTAAATGAAAATGAATTCAATCTCACGATTAGAAAAAGCTTACAGTTGAAATGAGAATTTTTCGGCGCACTTGGATGAGATGAGCATGATTAGCACTAAAATTAGATAATACTGGAAAAATGATTGGCCGATGCGGTTTTTTCATGTCGACCCGAATCATTTAGTGAAAGTAGGGGCTATGGCAGGCCAATGGCCCATGTGAGGCCTAATCAAATTGACCAGTAACTGGCCCAATTGATTCTTTTCGTGGTTGCGTGATTTCACTTGCAGTCGCCGGACAAGACCCAGTCGCCATAACAGAACAAAACGCAAACGCAAACGCAAAGGCAAACGCGAAATCATCTGCCTCCCATGGCCTCATCAGCGTCCGATCCTTCTGTACGGTGAGTTTCTCTTCATTTTTTTTGGTTAATTTTATTCGTTGTGATTAATTATTGCGAATGTTTCTGTTTTAAGAGATGCTGCTGCTATCAAAAAACAGAACAGTGGACCTCCAGTCAAGTTCTTGGTTCCTCTCGTTTATGCTCCAATTCTTCCTCTCAGTGAGCTTTATTTCTGTATATTTTTCTTCGGTTTTAATTGTGTTGTGATCCGATCATTGTTTTGACACTTTCGTGTTGTCGAATTCATAGTTAGGATCTCGCTGCGCAGAAATCCAGTTTTAAGGGATCGTTTATTTACTGCTGTATTGGCTGGTGCTTTTGCTCATGGATTTTACTTGGTGTATCCTTCTCTTACATCTATGGAAGTTCAATTCTTTTATGATAATGCAATATGATTCTAACTTCCCTACAGGCATAAATTTTATTATTGGAAATGCTGTGAATTCCTTTCAGATTCTACTGGGAAATGTATTTCTAGTTTCATTATTTGCTAAGAATTTTGTTGTTTTTGCCTTCACGAATGTTCGCAGAACAGATCTGTATGACGTTGAGAGCAAGTAAATTTGCTGATGGATTGACAGGCGTGTGTTGTTGCTTCATGAATCATGGTACATCTTTCATCCATTTATGAATCCAATAGTAGCTTGGTGTTTTATAATGCGAAGAAATCACTTGGAAGAATTCCAATTAATGTCCGTGTCCTTCTTGGTATTTAGGACTGCTGGCTGCATTTTTCCCCTTTGAGGCCCTAGAAGTTTTAGAATCACATCTTACAACTGTAGTTGCTGAGATAATAATTGCCGGATGAGAAACTTTTTTCCTTTTTCTTTTGGAAATGTAATACAAGAAACCAAGTCGTCAATTTGATTTTGAAGTTGAGAACCGTGATGCGTAATCGTTGTGCATGTTTGCCCTTACTTGGTCATGCTAGTTTCAAAATCTGGCTGAATCTGAAAATTATTAGAGCCAGCTGCTTCATGTCAACATACTTGTCGTAGAGAACCCATGCAAAAGCAGTGCAAATTGTTTCAAATGTTAATTCAATGTAAGGTAAATGGCCTTGAAGTGCCTGTGGAGAGGGCGAGATGAATAAGCAAAAGGACCAGGAATTGTATAATTACTTTCGTGTGCTGACGGCTCCCATTGTTGAAGCCTTTTGGGTGATGGAAAGGTAAGCATGAGCTTGTGTAGAAGTAGAAAGGGTTCATTTTCAGTGTTTTTATAGTCTTTTTTATTTCATTTATTTATATTTGATCTCATCCTTGAGCATTCATCCTTTCATTGGCAGGAGAGCAATTGATATTGCTACTGTGGATTGGGAGGTTTGTTGCTTTGCTATAGCTGTTAACCATTTATAAACCGAAAAATGATGTTTTCCTTATACCAAATGAGTATGCAATATCTGAGATTCACCTTTGATTATGTTATGTTTTCTAATATCACCTTGCATCATATATGAGTGGCTGAAAGCTTATGAATCGTGTTCACAACTGTAGTTTTGAGAGGGATGCTTACAAAACAATGAATCTGTTTTCATGCACTATCTGAGGCAAGGTCTGAGTTAGTCAACATTCTAGTCCAATTTATAATGTTTGTTTAGGTGGTCTATGTCTGTTTAGCAGGGGGGGGGGGGGGGGGGGGGGGGGGGGGGGGGGGGGGGGGGGGGGGGGGGGGGGGGGGGGGGGGGGGGGGGGGGGGGGGGGGGGGGGGGGG
>CANYBF011223938.1:0-11367 GCA_948192965.1 Dalechampia spathulata | reverse complement strand
ATTTGTTTTTTTCAAGGGAAACACAAGCCCTTAGGCTGGTATTATTACCACACAAGTCTTTGTTGTTTCTTAGTGCATCAAATGAAGCCTCCTGAAACACTTTTGTGTTGGGAATTTCTCCATCTAACTTGTTGTATGATACGTTTATGCTTGACAAGCTCAACAGGTAGACAAAAGCATTAGGAATAGAAGCTGACAGGGAATTGTTGGAGAGGTTCAACATCTCTAGTCTTTGCAACTGTCCAAACTGTGATGGTATCTCATCTATGAAAAAATTTTGACTGAGATCAAGACTTTGAAGAAAGCGTAAATTGCTCAACTCCGTGGGAAGACTTCCTGTTAACTTGTTCATGCTAAGATTCAAAAACAATAGATTTGAACACTCACCGAGCTCTCTCGGAACTGCCCCGCCAAGATTGTTAGCTGCCATAGAAAGGGTTTGAATTTCTGAAAGCTTTCCTATTTCTATAGGAATTGCACCAGAAAGTTTGTTATGATCAAGAGAAAGTACGATCAGCCTCAGCTTACCCAATTCTTTCGGAATATCTCCTACAAGGTGATTTGATGAGAGGTCAAGTGATTGCAATCGAGTTGCTTTACTAAGATCAGCTGGTATTGTTCCTGAAATGTTGTTCTTTGAGATTTTGAAGGTTGACAAATCACGAAATTCTTCCCATTTCCATGCAAAGCTTCCATAAAATTTGTTATCACTCAAATCCATAAAATACAGATGCGGGAATAAGCCAAATTCTTCCGATATATTTCCGGTGAGTTGATTTTTTTCAAGACGAATCCTCAATAAGCTGCTACAGTTTTTCAAACTCTTGGGAATAGGACCGCTGAAATCATTATCATGAACGCTGAAATGTTGAAGCCTTCCACCAATGCATATGTTTTCAGGTAAATGACCTCTTAATTCATTAGAATATATATTGAAAAATCTCAAAAGAGTTAGGTTATTCAGCGCTAAAGGAAGCAAATCAGTGAGATGATTTTCTGAAAGAGAGAGTCGAACAAGCGACCTTAACTTTCCAACTTCCTTTGGTATGGAACCAGAGAGATGGTTTGTTCGAAGATTAAGAGTTGATAGCTTTGTCAAGTTTCCAATAGAAGGTGGAATTGAGCCTGCGAGATGATTTTCCGTAACATGAAGTTTTCTGAGAGATCTCAAGAGTCCAATTTCCAGCGGTATGGAACCAGAGAGTTGGTTTTTGCCAAGATAAAGAATTTTCAAATTCAGCAAGCTTCCAATGCAAGTAGGAAGTGGACCTGTAAGATTGTTATAAGACAGTCCAAGGTAGGTAACATGTCTCAGATTTTGAATTTCACAAGGAATCGAACCAGAAAGTTGATTTCGGATAAGAAGAAGAATTGACAGACTTGTCAAGTTTCCAATAGAAGTGGGGATTGGACCGGTGAGAAGATTTCTTGATAAATGGAGGTAAGTGAGAGAGCTCAATCTCCCAACTTGTTGAGGAATGAAACCAGAGATGCTATTAGCAGACAAGTCAAGGATGTTTAGTTTGGAAATATTAGCAATCTGTGGAGGAATTTCCCCTTGAATGGAATTGTTTCTAAGGTCTAGGACCTTGATGTTGGGAAAGGAAAGGAAGTTGAGACTGTGAAGCGTTCCTGTTAAACCAGAACTCGTAACAGTGATGTTGACGACAGTTCCGAAACGATCACAGTGAATACCATGCCATGAATTGCAAGGAGAGAGACCAACCCAAGAAGACAAGACAGATTGGGAGTAGTTATCGAGAGAATATTTCCATGTCAGGAGAGCATGTGCTTGGCTTGCGGCATCATTCGCAGAAGCAAGGCCATGAAAATAAAGAAGAAGAAAAGGAATGGAAAGAGAGAAGAAGAAGAAGAAGAAGAAAAGTAGTTTGTGGCGGGAGGGAGACATTTGAGCATGCAAATTGCAACATTAATGCAGATGTATTTATACATCATGATGGTACGAGTACTTAGTAATGAAGTTCAAGTAAGTTTGGATTGGAGCTTATATTTTCATTTCGTATTATAAACTTATCAATTTATTAATATTAATAATTAATAATAATTATATATTAATTAATATAAAATTAAGATATATTATTATATTATTGACAATTTCATGATGTTACATGAAATAATATAAAAAAAATTTAAATTTTAGTAAAAAATATTTGGTTGAAATAAAATTTATAAATGAAATTCATTTAATTTTAAATAAATGTAAAAATTTTAATAAAAAAGTAGTCATGAAAGTGCTAATGTAAGCAGAGAAATGGTAAGTATGCACTCAACATGTTCCAAGTCGGCTAACATTTTTTCTGTTTTTGACTATGACCATATCAACCGTCGGCTAACATTAAATTATTACTCCTTTTGCTTCAAAGGAAACCTAATCCTGAAATTTGAATGTATGGAGTAAATAAATCAGAATGCTTGTTTAAAATTGATAACTTGAAAAGGAGTTTATTTAAAATTTTAAGGATTGATTTAGATATGATTAATTAATTGCGATCATAAGATTGAGTCAATAGTTGAATAGTAATACTTAAATTAATAAGTTGAAAAAAATAAAAAATAATTGATAGTAACAATTAAATTATTTACTTGAATTATGAGAAATGAGTTGCATTTTATTATACACCATGTTCTAATCAAATTTAGGAGATTCAAGTACTAAATGGATTATGATGTTTTTATTAGATAATGATTAATAATCATAATTGATTAAATATTATAATATATCAAAATTGTAATTCATTATCTATTATATGAACAATCCCCTGATAATATATCCCTTTCTCTTGTTTTTTTTTTTTTGGAACAAATTTTCAGATGGACTTTTACGAGAACTACATAAATTAAAATTGAGAGCCCCAAAGGTGCATGTATTAATTGAGTACCATGTATGTATTATTATATAGATCGAATAAATAAATGTAATATAAGGAAATGAAATATATATGATAAAACACTGACCAATTCATGGTCTAAATAGATGATTATGGGTAAGAGCATTAGCTTAGTTCTTAAAAAGATTGAAAAAGAGTTTGTATTAAAATAAATCCATGATAACGAGTGGTCCTGGATGATTGTGAATGGCAGCACATTGTCACAAGTATCCGAAATCAACTCAGAAATACCCCCCAAATATATCAATTATTTATTTTTATTGGATATGTCATTTAAATAATCATATAAATAAGATAAAAGTTATTTAAATATTTTTCTCTTAATAAAGACTTTATAATATAATATTAACAAGCTTCATTACTTTGCTTATGAGTTGCATTAAGTCATCTTGTAATGAATCAAAATCATCTTTTTTTATTTTGTATATAAAAATTGCAGTACTCAACACTTACAAATATAAAAAAAAATAGAAATTCTTCAATATATTTTTGAAAAAGTGAATTTTATTATTAAATTTAAATAAAATCATTCGGTGAAAATATTGTAAAATTTATTGACTAAATTTTTGAAACCTTAAAATAATTAGAAATTACTCCATAAAATTAGATGCACTTTAGAATTTTATTTATAATATATATATATATATATATATATATATATATACAGATACGTGATTTTAGTGTTTTGATGGTATAAATTTATAAGTAATTTTGTATGTTTATTATGTTGATGTTCATAAGACTGTTTACAGGAATTATGTTAAAATTGAATAATTTCATAATATAAATTAAAATTAAGATATTTTAATAAAAAAAAGTATTAGTTGAGTGATCCGAGAGTAAATTAGGCCATATTACACTCCACAACAATTTATAATTTTAATTACTTCACTTCAAAATTTTATATCGAAATGATAATAGAATCCAATTAATATATTTTAATGATTTGGTGAAGATTTAGAAGCAAATAATTGACTTGGACAAATAATGAAGCAGTCCATATCAAAGCTTTTGTGAGCACAGGTATACATCCAATCAGTCATAACAAATCATACCTGCCATTACTAGAATTTTCAATGTCTCAATCTTATAAATTATCAATCTTAGCCTCTGCTCAATACAAGCGAATGAGTCCTGAAAATTACTTAGAAAATATTTACTACACAAAAGGAGAGACGACACACATTTAAAAATAAAGAGATTATTTTCCCATCTACTAATGAAAGGAAATGAAACAATTCTCACAATAATAAATACCCTTTTATTTTATTATTGAATGCACTCTCGCTTGATTACTACTCTCATTCATTACTTGCATCATTTCCACATGCACCCAAAAATGCTTATTTATTACTATGATATTCAATTCATCTTTTCCTTTCAAATGTTGAGCCCTCCCATGTTTAGCCTGCAATCAACATGGCAATTCTACTATCTGCCGGTAAACACTGTGCACACTCTAATAAGTTTTGAGGGACGGTTGTCCATACGTTGATGTTGGTTGTTAGCCTAATATCCCACGTTGGAATTTTGCAAGAGTGAGAAGGAGGTTTAGGAATATAAATAGAACCCTCCCCTCCCTTATTTTTCATCCCAAAACAAATCATTTATTTGTTTTATTTTCTTTCTTCTCTTGTAGTGAAATATTATTGGTAGTATCTCGAGGACATAAGCATAATTAGTCGAACCTCGTTAATTTCTGATGTTCTTTTTATTCTATTTAATAGCTTTATTTTTTGTTATATTTAGTTGGTTATTTTGCTTAAATAACTAAGATTATTCTGTTTAAGAAAAGGTGGTATTTAAATGGTCCGGTGTAACCCACCATACTGATCTGAAAATTTTTTTAGTATAATTTTGGCATAATAATTTTCTAAATATTTTTGAAAACATTGTTATTAATATTTTATTGTCACTTCCGCAACAAGTGGTATCAGAGCTCTCAGTTTCAAAGTATGCTCTGTGGTTGCAGCTTAGTCTGATCTTCCATATCAAAAAAGTTTCCTTGGGCTGATTGAAATTCTGCATTGGTGGCTATTAAATAGAAGCTGTAGTAGAAATGACAGAAGGAAAAATTGTATCCACACCAACTACATCGACATCTTCCACCTCTTACATCTTGGCGAGAGCTAGAATGGTAAATACGAGAATTGCAGTGGAAATTTTTGATGGAACAGGTCATTTCGGCATGTGGCAAAGTGAACTTCTAGACGCTCTTTTTCAACAAGGTCTAGGTATTGCCATTAAGGAAGAAAAACCAGAAGGGGTTGATGATAAAGAATGGAAGACCATTAACCGATTGGCATGTGGTACAATTCGATCATGTCTTTCCAGAGAGCAGAAGTACACATTCTATAAAGAAACTTCTGCAAGTAAATTATGGAAGGCATTAGAGGAGAAATTCTTGAAAAAGAACAGTCAAAACAAGTTGCATATAAAGAAAAGACTGTTTCGTTTCACCTATGTTCCTGGTACCATGATGAATGACCATATTACCAATTTAAATCAGCTAGTAGCTAATTTGTTGAACTTGGATGTGACTTTTGAAGATGAAGATTTGGCCCTGATGTTGTTGGGATCGCTTCCTGAAGGGTTTGAGTTTCTTGAAACTACTCTCTTTCATGGGAAGACTGAAGTAACTTTCAGTGAGGTAACTGCTGCTTTATATAGTTATGAGCAACGAAGGAAAGAAAAGATGAAATGCTCAGGTGGAGTAGCAGCAGAGGCCTTGGTGATGAGAGGTCGCGTTTAAAATAGGAAGAGAGAAAAGAAGGGGAGATCAAAATCCAGACCAGCCAAAGATGAATGTGCTTTCTGTCATGAGAAAGGACATTGGAAGAAAAACTGTCCTAAGTTGAAGAATAAAAGGAAGGTTCTGCAGGATGCAAATGTAGCAGAATGCAAGAGTGATGCAGAGTCAGAATTCTCGTTTATGGTATCTCCCTCAACATCTCATTCAGATGAATGGATATTGGATTCTGGTTGCACTTACCATATGTGTCCTATCAAGGAGTGGTTCTTTGATTTTGAAGAAATTGATGGTGGGATCATTTACATGGGTAATGATAATCTGTGTAAAATAGTTGGGATTGGTTCAATCAAATTACAGAATCATGATGGATCTACCAGAATCTTGAAGGATATTCGGTATGTACCAAAGTTGAAGAAGAATCTCATTTCTTTGGGAGCCTTAGAATTTAAAGGCCTAGTTGTGATGATGCGAGATGAAATTCTTAAAGCAACTTTGGGAGCACTTGTGATGCTGAAAGGTGTGAGGAAGAATAATCTGTATTTCTATCAAGGTAGAACAGTTGTTAGGACAATGACAGCAGCAACTTCAAGTAACAAGAAGGATGCAGATGCAACAAAGTTGTGGCATATGCGTCTGGGACATGCTGGAGAAAAATCTTTGCAAACTCTTGCCAAGCAAGGATTATTGAAAGGTGCGAGGCTTACAAATTAGAATTTTGTGAGCATTGTGTTATGGGAAAATAACAAAGAGTGAAATTTGGCACAGCTATCCATAATACCAAGGGAATTTTGGATTATGTGCACTCGGATGTATGGGGACCTGCCAAAATGCCATCTCTTGGAGATCGACATTATTTTGTCACTTTTGTTGATGATTTTTCCAGAAAAGTTTGGGTGTTTATTATAAAGAAGAAAGATGACATGCTTGGAGTTTTCCTTCAATGGAAGGCTCAAGTTGAAAACCAGACGGGAAGGAAGATCACAGTTCTCCGGACAGACAACGGTGGAGAATACAGGAGCAATCTATTCCTGGAGGTATGCCAAGAGTTTGGTATAGTTCGGCACTTCACAGTTAGAAAAACACCGCAGCAGAATGAGGTGTCAAAGCGTATGAATAAGACCCTTGTGGAGAAAGTTTGTTGTATGTTGTCTAATGCTGGGTTAGGCTAAAAGTTCTGGGCTGAAGCTGTGTCATATGCTCAACATCTCATCAATCGTTTGCCATCATCTGCAATAGGTGGCAAGACTCCATTGGAAGTTTGGTCTGGAAAACCTGTAATAGATTATGACTCTTTGCGTATTTTTGGTTCTACTGCATATTATCATGTGAGGGAATCAAAGTTGGATCCACGTGCAAAGAAAGCTCTTTTCATGGGCTTTAATGTTGGAGTAAAGGGATACCGTCTCTGGTGTCTAGAGGCAAAGAAGACCATCATCAACAGGGATGTTACCTTTGATGAATCAGCTATGTTGAATAAGGTAACACAAAGAGAGACCAATGGTACACAGGAGCAGGTGGAGTTTGAACAGATGGTGGTCAGTCCAGAAAATGCAATAATTAGTGACTCTCCTGTAACAGAAGAGTCAGATGAGGAGGAGGTTTCAACCCAAGAACCTCTACAGCAGTCAGAGCCCATTGCTGTTAGAAGGACAAAACGAGAAATTCACAAACCTACTCGTTTTACTGATATGGTGGCGTATTCACTTCCAGTGGTAGATAATGTTCCGTTTACTTTTCCTGAAGCTGTCTGAAGTTCAGAAAATGATAGATGGAAAGATGCAACGGAAGAAGAGATGAAATCTCTTAAGAAGAATGAGACATGGAAGTTGACTCAACTACCGAAGGGTAAGAAGGCCATTAGGTGTAAATGGGTATTTGCAAAGAAAGAAGGATTTCCTGACAAGAATGATGTTCACTACAAGGCAAGGTTGGTAGCTAAAGGCTATGCTCAGAAGGAGGGAGTTGATTATAATGAGGTATTTTCTCCAATTGTTAAACATTCCTCCATCATAATTTTGCTGGCCTTAGTAGCACAGTTGAATTTGGAGCTAGCTCAACTTGATATGAAAACTGTGTTCCTACACGGTGACTTAAAGGAGGAAATCTACATGACTCAGCCAGATGGATTTAAAGCTGCTGGAAGAGAAACTTGGGTTTGTAAGCTGAATAAATTGTTGTACGGATTGAAGCAATCACCAAGGCAATGGTGCAAACGATTTGACAAATTTATGATGGATCAGAAGTATACCATAAGTAAATATGATCATTGTGTATATTTGCATCGACTTCAAGATGAGTCCTACATCTATCTACTCTTGTACGTTGATGATATGCTGATAGCATCAAAGAGCCAAGTTGAAATTGATAAGTTAAAGGCTCAGTTGAGTAAAGAGTTTGAGATGAAGGATCTGGGAGAAGCTAAGAAGATTCTCGGTATGGAGATAAACAGGGACAGACAGAGAAGCAAGCTTTGGCTGACATAAAAGCAGTATTTGCAAAAGGTACTACAACGTTTTGGTATGAATGAAAATACAAAACATGTAGGTACTCTGCTTGCTCCTCATTTGAAACTTAGCAGTCAGTTATCTCCAAAGACGGATGAAGAACGAGAATACATGGCAAAAGTTCCATATGCAAATGCAGTTGGAAGTTTGATGTATGTAATGGTGTGTACTAGACTGGATATTTCACAGGCAGTTGGTGTTGTGAGCAGATATATGTATGATCTTGGCAAGGCTCATTGGCAAGCTGTGAAATGGATTCTACGGTATATCCAAGATACTGTAGATGTTGGTTTAGTATTTGTGCAGGATGAATCACTTGGTAAATGTGTAGTCAGATATTGTGATTCTGACTATGCAGGTGATTTGGATAAGCGATGTTCTATAACTGGCTACTTGTTCACTTATGCTAAAGCGCCAGTTAGTTGGAAGTCTACTTTACAGTCAACAGTGGCTTTGTCTACAACTGAGGCAGAGTATATGGCAGTTACAGAGGCTGTGAAGGAGGCAATTTGCCTTCATGGATTGCTAAAAGAATTGGGAGTTGGTCAAAAACATCTTCAGGTGTTTTGTGACAGTCAGAGTGCTATACATTTAGCAAAGAACTAAGTCTTTCATGCAAGAACGAAGCATATTGATGTTCGCTATCATCATGTGCGGGAAATTCTTGAAGAGGAGGAAATACTTCTCTAGAAGATTCGAACTACGGAGAATCCTGCAGATATGTTGACCAAAATAGTGACAAAGGTCAAGTTTAAACATTGTTTAGACTTGGTCAATATCCTGCATATTTGAGTTGGCACCTTATGGTGCAAGTTGGAGGCACTACGAAGACTGTTTTGAGAAGATTTGTATTTGATTAGAATTAGGCTAAGGTGGAGATTTGTTGGTTGTTAGCCTAATATCCCACATTGGAATTTTGCAAGAGTGAGGGGGAGGTTAAGGAATATAAATAGAACCCTCCCTCTCCCTTATTTTTCATCCCAAAATAAATCATTTATTTCTTTTCTTTTCTTTCTTCTCTTGTAATATTTTCTTCTTAGTGAAAAATT
This sequence comes from Dalechampia spathulata, assembly GCA_948192965.1. Lineage (NCBI taxonomy): Eukaryota > Viridiplantae > Streptophyta > Magnoliopsida > Malpighiales > Euphorbiaceae > Dalechampia > Dalechampia spathulata. Next base: position 2,153 of record CANYBF011223938.1, on the reverse strand, counting down.
ATTAGTAGTATCTCGAGGACGTAGGCTTAATTGGTCGAATCTCGTTAATTTCTGGTGTTTTTTTTATTCTATTTAATAGCTTTATTTTTTATTATATTTAGTTGGTTATTTTGCTTAAATAACTAATATTATTCTGTCTAAGAAGAGGTGGTATTTAAGTGGTCCGGTATAACCTACCATACTAATCTGGGAATTTTCTTAGTATAATTTTGGTATAATAATTTTTTAAATATTTTTGAAAATATTGTTATTAATATTTTATTCTCGCTTCCGCAACACTTGATTCATTGTGATATAGTTTAGAGGTGCTGGCGCTACAACTCCTTGGTCCCCATTGTCTAAGGGTTTTGTCGAATATTACACGCATGGATATCGGGAAACCTCATCCAATCGATATTGGAGGTGTTCTTCAAGATCAAGATCATGAAGGAAATTTTATGTTATTGTTTCCATGTCCTTCAGAGAATCCAGACTCTAACGAGGCTAAACACACTGTAATACTCTGTGCATTACGGCTACTAGCAACACATCCTCAGCTGGTAGAGAACACGTACTCGATAAATGCTTTGGCATGGGCATCAGGGAAATCGGATCCATCCATGGTGCTTGGCTAATCTCGTGAATACAATTCAAACTACTCTGCAATTCCTTCCTAAAGTAATGTTCCAACAAAATTTCAAAGAGAACAATGCAATGGCTGATTCCTTTGCTACAAGAGACTCAACTTAAACATAAAACGTGGTATTGGGTTCATTTGTGTGAAAGAAGCTTTACATCCACGAGGTCAAGTTGGGTAGAATAATTTAAAAAATGTTGTAAAAGTGTAGATACTTCAACTGCAATATTTGTAGAATGGATACGTCTTTTTCCCCATTTGTCAGCTAAACTTGTTATTAAAGTTTTAGCGTCTATATGAATGTACATAAATAACTGAATAAGTAAATTTTACAATTAACTATATACAAAGTAATTCAACAGAAGCAGTTTTAACGATCATTCAATCCAAATGGTTGATGTTCCCCCTATTTACATGCTAATTAAAAGATCTACGCTCCTTGTAAACTATAATTAGCTTAAGGTAGTTCAAAATAGTGTTACAACATTATCTTGAATTATAAATCTTAAAAGGATATTTATATGAATACAACATGTAATATTATAAATTCATTAATGATATACTGATATATATTAATTTTTATCAAATATCATACATATACATATTGTTTATACATTAATTATTAATGATGATTATGTATTAATTAATATAAAATATATGATATTTAATAATAATTAATATATATTATTATATTATCAACGAATTTAAATTGGATTCATATAAGAGTTTTTCTGATAGAATAATCCTTTATATCAAAAAAAAATAATGATACAGGGAGAAGAATATTAAAATATAAGTATTAAAATATAAATTGTTTCTTTTCCATTATATTAAACGTTCAAAGAAAGCAAAGAGGAACTTGGACAAAATGTGATAACATAATCAGCGCCACCACTGCATGTAAAAGTGCTAGATTTGTCGTCATAAGCATAACTATAAGCTTGAGGACATTGTCCCTTAAAAATCATGGAATAATTCGTCGGTGGACATTTCTCCGGTTTATCATACTCGCCGGTGCAACAGTATTGCGGTTCTCCGAATGCTAAACAAGCACTCATGCAAGCAATAACACCCCCATCTGCCGCCTTCACTGACAACTCTGGAGGACAAGCGGAGTTAATATTTGCCCGACAACTTGAACTTTGGCATTCAGAACCGCCTTGTGGGGTGATTGAAAGAGGCAAATTAAAGCCGTCAACAAGGCTAACATCGTAGAAATCTTTTTCATTATTAGAAGCTATAGTGAATTCAACGAGACTAGCGGGTGGGGATGCACCACCACCATTGCATTGGACTTGGCCAGAGCCACAATCAGCTGTGGCACAAGTGAACTTTCCTGAAGAGTCGGTGCAACCGGTGCGAGCCCAGAAACGGCCACTCCATGGAGGTGAAACGGTGAGGCTTGATGAAGCTTGGGGGGCTAACTGGAACCCAGTTGAGGATAAAGGAGTACTATCACCGCTTAGGGCTCCTGGCCACACTGTGTAATCGCAATTGTTGGTAAACGTGAATGTAGTTGCATGAATATCTGCATATA
>CANYBF011223827.1:0-11171 GCA_948192965.1 Dalechampia spathulata | reverse complement strand
CTAAACTTTAATCTTACCTTATAGTCTTTTAAATCAACTTTATTCCAATAATATCATGAATAATCTTATACTTAGTAATAAATGCTTCTTATCTCTTTTCTATGCTTGAACTAAAATAAGACAATTAATAACATCTCTATAGTGTATATCTTATTTAATTCCTTGTGACATCTTGATTAATAACTTGTAAAATAGTTTATTTCAGTTACCTCTTATTAAGAACTATCCCTTATTGTTTAAAAATAAGTTTTTATCTCCATTTAATAAATATACAAATATTTTTACCTAACAGCTTATATTTAATCAACTCTTTATTAAACTGTTATCATTTAAACTCTAATTTGTATTATATTCATAATTTGTAACTTAATTAAGATTCTGTTAAAATTCTGTTGCTGTTAAGTCATAATTTAGTAAAACAGTCTTAATTATATGCTAGCTTAAATCAGTTAATATCATATTACTGATTACTTCTTAATATCCTGTTTATATAGCTCTAACAGTTTCTTATTACTATTCCTATCTAAACTTAACTTCTTTTATCAGTTTAAGTTCAGTAATATCTTAAGCATATAGAAATATAATTTGTATCAGAATTAATTTAGTCATGTAATAAACAATTCTCTCTTAATTAATTTTGATATCAATGATATTTTAGTAATATCTGAAAACTCTGTTAATTTATACTTAACCTCATATCATTTATCATTATCTGACTTAATTACTCTTCTACTATTCATACTTAGTCTCAGGTTTAAGTTAATGCTTCAGATGCATTATTGAGTCAAATTAGGGTTAAATGAGAAAGAAATCCAGATGAAATGAATTCTATTTGGATAAATTTCCAAATTAGTCCATAAACAACTCAAAAGCACCCCTTAAGCCCTTAAACTTAATTATTTTCTTAATTTATTTTGCAATCCTCCAATCAAAATCCTAAATTTTGTATTATATACTTTAATAAATACCTAAATACACCTTATTTAATTATAAATACCATCCATAAATTTTCCCAAACAAATTAATTAATATTCTTACACTCTCTCTCCACCCACTAATACCATTTCCAAAACTACTTTTTCAACTTTTCATACACTTTTTCAATTACCAATTCCACTTATATTTATTTATATATATTAACTTAATATATCATATCTTAATTCTATTCTCATATTTCTAATTTCCTATTTACTTATTTATAAACCATATTTCAAAATTTCCTATTATGACATCATCATTTAGTATTTATGATATCATCATATCATAAAATTTAAAATTCTAATTATACTTTCTATTATTAATATTAATTATATAATCCACTAATTCATTATTAATTCTTAATTTTTCATTTCCAAATTCCTTATATTCACCTTAATTTCATTCGCATACATCACCTTCATCAATTATGACATCATAATTGACCTAAAATTTCAATTTTTGTAACTTTTGCATATATCTAATTTAAGTTAATAAAAGCACTATGGTCAAAACCATTCAATCAAATTCAATGTTTTTAACATAGAAATCATCATTTTAGTGCCAGTTAGAGTCTGTCTTAATGGTTTCGACAAAATTTTCAATTTCCTCTTTTGAGCTTTAAACTCAATTCTTATCATATACTTATCAACATAATCATAATTTCACATCATTTGCATACCAATAACATATAAAACATATCATTTCAAGCAATCTTATGAATGCAAAGTGTGTGCTCATTTCAGGATGTGACATTTTTAATTCTTTCTCCTTGAAATATTAGCTTATCATCAAACATTCTATATACAAGGTAACTTTTGGATCAAAGACAACCTTGTAACCATTATCACAAAGTTGACTTATACTTAAGAGATTATGCTTCAATCCTTCAACTAAGAGAATTTTGTTAACAAAAAAAGTGGACTCCTTACCTACCTTACTAATACCAATCACTTTACCTTTTACATTATCTCTAAAAGTGACATTTCTACCATCCTAATCTTTTAAATAGGAAAATAGGCTTGCATTTCTAGTCATGTGCCTTGAACATCCATTATTAAGGTATCATTTATTTGTATCTACCTTGGATTTTAAGCACACCTATCATATGAACATAATCACTTTGTTTTATGTACGTAAGTATATTTGGATCCTTAGGGGTTAGGGATATGAATATCATTATAAATCAAATGGCTCTTTCTAATATAAAATTTATTAGTTGTATGTCCCTTTTTATTACAATAATGATAAATAACATTTTTGAATTTTGAATAGTGATATGCGGTTTTCTTTTTCTTAATGTTGGATGCATGACCATGATTTAATTTGCATGAACATTTATATATTTTACCATAATTTTTATTAAGTCTAGTGGAATGAGATGTTTGAACACCCTTGTTCTTACATTTCTTTTCACTATCATAAATAGTGGAAGATGATTACCTTTGAGCTTTTGGAATTTTAAAATTGAATCAATTTTAGCACCACCAACTTTAAATTTTGAAATATTTTCTTTAAGTAAATTTCTTTCTTTTGAAATTTAATCATTTATGTTTTCGAAAGTTTCATTATCCCTTTTTAAAGTCTCAAATTTAGTTTTGTATGATAAGTAAATAGTAGAAAATGAAAATTTTTAATAATTATGATCAAACCCTTATTAATAAGATGAAAAGGTATGCTAAATATTTTAAATATGTCATATTAAATATACATAATTTGATAACTATAATTAAATTATAAATTAGTAATAAAACTACTAAATTTCTTATCATATTATTTAATTTTAAATAAATTTCTTAGCATATTATTTAATTTTAAATATGTCATATTATTATAAAACGATACAAGCGTAAGTCATCAAAATGAGATATGATCACAACTTGACTTTTCACTGAAAGTAAGGGAGGTACTTGACCGATGCTCGTGTCGAGGTCTGATGCTCATATTAAGGCTTGTAAAGATGCTCATGCTAAGGCTTGCTCGCATTGAGGCTTGCAAAGTGCTTATGTTGAGGTGTATAGAATGCTCGTGCTGAGGCTTACAGAATGCTCATACTGAGAGTTACAGAGTGCTCGTGCTGAGGCTTACAGAATGCTCACTTTGAGGCTTATAACCCAATTTTTCCATTGGAAGCCTGATGCTCAGGCTAGAGGATCAATGCTGATCTATTGCTCATGCTAAGGCTTGCATCCTAATTCTATCACTAGGAGCTTGGTGCTCAGGCTAAGTGATTAATGCTGATATGTGATCTTTTGTAAGACCGATAGCTTTACTGCGAGACTTAAAATCATTTGATGCTATTACTTAGATGCCTACTGCTAGGGTTCAAGAACCAATAGCTTGATTCTATGATCGTTGCTAGATCGAGTTAGTGCTCGTGCTATCTAATAAATGTCAAGTAACTCCAAAATGTCATTAGAAGCTAATTGGTGGTCATTGCGAGACCAATGGCTTTACTACGAGTCTCAAAATCATCTGATATCAGTGTTCAGATGCCTACTACTAGGGTTTAGGAATTAAAGGCTTGATTCTGTGATCTTTGTTGGATCGGTGGTTAACTGTGGAACCATAGGTGACCGTTTGCTGGGTTGGGGTGATCAACTATTAGATCAATTCTTTTGCCATCAAATAAGTGTCAAATATCTTTGAAGTCTGTATTTAGGATCCTCTGTCGGAATGTGACACTGTCTGGTCAACAGCTTGACCAAAAGTCAAAGGCTTGATTGATTTTGATCATCTGTTGGATCAATTTCCTGTTTGTGCTAGACATGGAAAAGCAATTTATCAGTGAAATTAGAATTGAAATGGTCTAGGAAAAATACCTGAATTTTTGAATATTAGTCTGCTACATTTTGACTAATTTTTTAGATTTTTCAGATGCTGCGAATCATGAAAATTAGGCTTGGCAGAGCAAATGACCTCCAAAAATTCTCAAATTTTTATGAGAGGCTCAATTCCATGTTTGCATCTTGATGGGAGGTTGGCACACATTAGCAGGATTCCCAGAGATCGATGCATGTTAGTAAAATTTGCTACATGCGGAGCACGTTTCGCTACATGCTGCGTATATACTTTTAAAATTTTAAATTCAAAGGCCTTAAATCTTAAAATCATTTGTTTTATCCTTCTTAAAATGATTTTCTCTCAATTTCCAAACCCAAACCTCAACATTTTTCCAAAAATGGCTGGAATTAGGATGCAACCGACCCTCTGGGACCCAGAATCAATCCTGAGCTACGCTTTAATCGAGCACATGACTTGTGATGCTTACTTTGGGGCTGGTTTTAGTGATGCAATTGTAGAAACCTTTACCACAGGTTTTCACCGGTCCCGTGCTCCTCTCGAGAAAGTGAGTTTTTCATGTTTTGGCTCGATTTTATGGTTTTTTTCATAGGTTGAGTTTAGGCTTGTTTTGATACATTGAGGTCAATGTTGGACTTAAATTAGGTGCTAAGCTAGTACTAGGCTTAGGTTGATGCATGATTGTCAAGGCATTTTGATGAAAATTGAGATTTTTGAGGTAGGTCTCGTTATGTGTTGCGTACATAACTTATGTATGGCACACATAGGGCTATATACTGCACACATAACAGAGAGGGCTATATAGGCATTTTTTGGCTATTTTTTTGAGAAATTATGCATCTTTTTGATTCATAAGCATGAATAGATTGATTATAGGGTTGAAGGGAGGAACTCTAGACCTCTAAAATACTATATGTATTTCGTAATTTAGTTTGAGAAGTGACTTGAATTCTATAATGTGCAGAGGGAGTGAACAGTCATCGAAATTAGTAGCATCCAAGGAATATTTGAATGGTACTTCCAACTATCCTGGGAGATTCATGTCAGAGTGAACCAAAGCTGTTTTAGCCCATATATCTCTTGCTTCACCGACATGGAGAAGAGATGCAACAAATTTATTATCACTGCCATGATTGAGCGATGGATGGATTCTACCCATACCTTCCACTTGCCAATGGGTGAGATTGCTATTACTTTAGGGATCTTCGCTGGAATCACCGATCTAGAGTGTGCATGATTTCCTATCCAGTTTGATGTCAGGCTGACATCATCGCGTTGGTTGTATGGCATGATCTTCGATCTATTAGGCGTATCACCCAGCATGAGGGGTGGACATAACATATCATATGAGTGTCTTCAGGAGGCAGTGTTGGCAGAGATGCTCTGCAGGATAATCTTTGTAGATCAGTATACCCACAGCTTTTTATTGTATGAGCTGGGATGTACTATGTTTAATGACATTAGGAATAGCTTCCACATGTCTGTGCTGTGGGCTCTCTACAATTTAGATGCCATTAGGATATTAGACTGGGGTAGCGCAGGTCTGGCTCATCTAATGTAGGGATTAGATCTCTGTAGTAGGTAATGCAGAGATCATTTCATTGGTTGTTGGCAGGTTATTGAGGTAAGCAGAATTCTATCGATTCTGATATTGATGCTTGATTAAGTCTTTTTCTAACTATATGTGTTGACCTTGCAGATCATAGTATATGAGTTTAGGCTATTGCAAGAGCTTGAGATCCCACAGGGAGCACCGCTTGGTTTTCCCCATATGCAAACGTGGAGTGTGTTGCATCAGAGGCTCAGTTATACAATGGATGAGTTGAGAGAGAATCTCAATGATCTGACTTGGGATCAGGTAAGAAAGAAATAATTTAATTAGCATTAAACTAAATTGAATTGGTTTAAGAAATACCTAAGTAAACATCTATTTATCTATTATCATCTGGATAGGTGCACCCCTATCCTTGGAGTAACATGTTTTCAAGGTCGGAATACATGACTAGTTCAGCACGTAAGAACAAGTGCCACATGTTATTAGAGAGTCTTGAGGGCAGACTCTTCTATCTGGGTGAGCTTGTCAGTGATTGGCAGTTGGGGCCAGAGGGCCATGTGGAGCTTGTTGCATCACCATGTATGATATTTTGGGCATCTTGTACTAACATAGACCCAAAGGTAATTATTGCATTGATTGGCATTCTTGGGAGAGAACGCCTATTTTAGTTACTAATAAACTACCCTAGTTTCATATAGATGAGGCTATTGGGGTATGTGGAGCTTTCCACAGGTAGAGGTAAGCATGACAGTGTTAGTAGGTCTAGAGTCAGACCCGACATTCCTCGGAGGAGAGGTGGACATTGTGGTTTGCCAGTTGTTGGCAGTTCTCAAGGTGGTAGTACCTCAAAGAGATCTCATGATACTAGATCTAGTGCGACTCCTTAAAGATTAGTGTCTGGCACTCCATAAGTGCCCTCTGGGTACGAGCATCCTTTAGATTTTATTGAGGGTCAACTGATGTGGTCGCAGAACCCACTGATCTACATTTATGATGAGATTGGTCGTCCATATGAGACATCCTTCCCAATGCCAATGAGGGATGAGATTGAGTTTTATCTATCGAATACTACTCATATGAGTATATGTGCTTTATACACTCCTGGCTTCAGTAGCTTTACATGTGTTTGACTTATGCAGGTGCATCAAGATGCTATGGCTGATGTTATAAGGCTTCTGACAGGATTGCATCACTACCACACCTTTGAGATGCTGGGTGTTCAGGTAAGTACCTATTATAATTGTGAGTGTAATGGAAATGCATGGGTGCATGACTTATATGCCTATATGCTTATGTTTGCAAACAAGCAGGCATTTGGAGCGAGAGGAGCAAGATCGCTATGCTCAAATTACTGAGCAGATGGGTAGAGAGATCGCTCGGCTGACATTGCATCTGGAGCGTTATAATATCAAGGTTCCAGATAGTCCTAGCCCTGATGAGGATCAATTAGGCGATGATGACTCTTAAAGGAGACATGATGTCTAATTCCTATATGCATAGTGTCAGAACTCTATAGTTTCTATAAAATAACAAGCTAAAATAATACAATCTGGCATATAGGCCTAGTACACTTGGGCTATGGTGTACAAACTTTGTAAACAGTCAAATGCTCAAATTTTGTATCTTTTGGATTTATTAGTGAAACCCAAAATTGCTTGCTGTTACAAATATTTCATGCTTTATGCTTCATTGCCAAAACATAACTTGCTCATTCTTCTGTGTAGATATTAGATAAACAATGACTTAGCAATCACTACCTACCTTCTGTATCTTTTCTCGCTACTGGGGCAATAATGAGTGGAATCAGTTAAGCAGGGTTGGACTCCAATATTTGAGGACCTTTCAGCAAGTCTCACTCAACAATGCTTTCCTGCATGCTACCGTGCAATTCTAGGATTTAGTGGCCTATATCTTCTGATTATGATATGTAGAGCTATGTTTGATGTATGAGGAGTTTTCTATTATCCTTGGAGTTACTTGTAACATGACGGTGATGTTAACAGAGCTTGTACCTACTAGAGAGGCAGTCTCCTACTTGATTAGAGCTTTTAACGTTAGCCCCATTGAGGCAAGGTCACTTTTAACTACAGACGACTATGTAGACCTTACTGTTATTTTTTAGCTGTGTAGCCAAAAACCTATGGATACTTTCTCATGGTTGAGGGTAGTAGGATTTAGATTGCTGGCATAATTCCTATTCATTGATCTATCTGATCATGGAGATTTACTGATCAAGCCCATGTAGGCCAAATGATGTAGAGTCGGACTCCTTTTCCTATAATCGTTGCAGAGATGATCCTCGGGTTGGACAGAGTGAAGCGAGGATAATCTGGGCATTTCAATGGTAGTCTGCTTCTGCTTTAAGTAAGGATTCTAAGCTACCTTGGTAGGTTTTCAACTTAGAAAAGCTGTGTTTTGCCCTAATTTTTACAAAAGTCACCTTTTGTAAGGTTTTTTGACTCATCGAGCTACTGATTTTTCTTTAAACCCTAACTTTTGCCTGAACTACCCCCTTGGATCTTTAGCTCAATATGTCACTCTAATTTTTACCTGAGCAGCCTTTTGTAAGGTTTTTAACTCAGTGAGCTTTTTATTTTTATTTTGTTACAGATGTGGCTTCAGAAGAAGCTTGGGATTTTGGCACCACCAGTGGGTGATCTGCAGAGATACCTATCTTATAGCCATATGCAGAGAGGCTACACCTTTAGTAAGGCAACGACACTGACACTCCATGGCTGGATTGAGTGGATGGGAATTAGGCTCGAGCGTGAGATCAGGTGGACCTGCCCTTAGTGGCGCATACAACATGTGACTGTGAGGACTTACACAAATTGCATTCCACTACCAGGATTTAGGTGTTGCACATACTACAGTCGTCCCAGAATTTATCGTCAGTACGGTCATAGGCAGACTATCCCTCAATTGATAGAGTTTAAGGGAGGATGTTTGGTGCCCCACTTCTTGGAGCATGTGGAGAGGACTTGGTCTCACCGTAGGATTATGCTGGTAGTGATCCCTGGAGCTGGATTTGCTATGGATGAGGAGTATAAGCTATGGGTGCTGCGCCACACCTAAGTCGTGTATTGCAAAAAGTTGTTAAGCAATAAGATTGCATGTAATAAAGAAAAACAATGCTTTGTGTTTAAAACTTGTATTACTTATGGCTAAGTTTATGAACATGTGTTCCATTTGCATTAATGAGATTAAAACATTCATACAAAAAATGTTAAAACCAACACAGAAGTTCCCCGATGTACATCAGACTTAACCCGTGTCATTGACCAGTCTCGTGTGAGATTTTCTGATCAACTATTTTAACACTCTCCTTTTGTTTTTAAGAGCTCTAACTTTTGTATGAGTCATTCAAGTAGATTTTTTATCATATCTTGCATTTTGTGGTTCATTGTGCATTCATAGATTAATGATATGTTGTGTTCTATATGTTAATGGTGTGAAAATGGTATGAAATTATGATTATGTTAATATGTATATGATAAGAATTGAGTTTAAAGCTTAAAAGAGGAAATTGAAAATTTTGTCGAAACCCCTAAAACAGACTTTAAATGGCACTAAAATGAGAATTCTGTATTATATACATTGAATTTGAGTGAATGGTTTTAATCATTATGCTTGTATTAACTTAAGTTAGATATATGTAAAGTTTAAAAATTTTGAAATAAAAATTTATTTATGATATTATAAATAGGTATTGATGATATAAGCGAGTAAAATTAATTATAATTTTTATAGGGAAAATGAAAAATGATGAAGGAAGGATGAATTAGTATAATTAGATAATAAAATATAAATATTAGAAATGGTATAAGTATTAAATGTAATTATGATGATATAATGATATCATTATTGCTTAAAATGATGTCATAATTAGAAAATAAGAAAAATAATGTTATGGAAGATATTACATAGATAATTATGAATGGAAATAGAATAAGGTAGATTATATTTTAAATGGAATAAATAAAAAGAAGGGGGATTGGTAATTGTAAAAGGGTATAGGGAATTGAAAAAGTAGTTTGAAGTTTTGTGATAGTAGATGGAGAGAGAAGTTTAAGAAATTATATTTTAATTGATTGAGTGGATTAATGGATGGTATATTAAGTAAAATATGGTATATTGAAGAATTAATAAAGATCAAAATACGAAAGTAAGGTAGGTTTAGTTAGAAATTAAATTAATTAGTTAGATAGGTACAAAATAAGGGCTATAATGGAGTGAAATGAGTGTAGACTTGTTCTTTTGCACCCATTCAACACTCCACATGCATATCCAATGACTTCTACCATCTTATCTCTTGGGAATCCTCTTATCTCTGAAAAACACCACTCATTTCCTATCAAAAATCAAAAAGGCCAAACCTTCCTCCTCCATTCCACCTCTTTCTTTTCTTTTTTCTTCCTTTCCTCTCTTATGCTTCTATTGTTCTTTCATTTTCTTCATCCACTAGCAGAAAACCACACCTTATCTTCTCATTCTCATCTTATTCTTTAAGTTACAATCAACTTCTTCAAGCAAGGGTAAAGTTTTGGTGAAGATTTGTTCATCTTTCTTTGTTGTTTCTTACGGAACAATTGTATCTCTCTTTTTAAGCCTAAAAGCTGCAAGTCTTCCTTCATTTTTAGGGAAAATCCTTCATGTTCAAGCTAGATTAATGCTGGATCTTTAAGTTGGGGTTGGATATATGCATGTTTCTTTTATAAAAGGAGTGACCAAAGCTCTTTTTCCATAGAACAACAAGAGTAAGTGAAGATTAAGTAAGTTCTTAGTTCTTTTGTTAGAAACCAAAACTATTAATTAATATTTGACTTTGTTTCTTGCTTGATCTTTAACTTTAAGGGACATGCATGCTTGATTTAAGCATATATCAAGTTAGAAGAAGTGAAAAGGTGAAGGTACTTGACAAATTCGAAGTAAAGTGCAAAGAAAGGATAGTTAAAAGTTGAGATTGTTGTTGTTTGATTAAAAGGTGAGTTTGGTAAGTAAGATTGATGTTAGATTTGCTGGTTTTATGAATTTTTAGTTAGTTTTTGGTTCTGGCCAAATGATGTATGGTTTAAATATTGAGTTTTGGTTTTGATTTGATGAAGAAAGGGCTTAGGATTGTAAAATCACATGAAATAAAGCTTGGGTGTTTGAGTGGTGTGTGTGTTTTGGATATGTTTTACTTTGGCCGAATCTTGCAAGGTATATTTTGTTGGTTGGTAAACTTAAAATGAGATTAAGATGTTAATTTATTAAAATAGAAGATTAATTATAAGAAAAATGAGGAAATTTACACTTAAACTAAGTTAAAAAGGGATAATTAAGGCTTAATGACATTTGATTTGAGTTTGACCAGAGAGTAAGGAGTTCAATGATTAAAATTGTTTTTGATTTAATAAATTACTCTTAATTAAGGGTAAATAAAGTTTAAATATTAATTAATAAAGAAAGTTAAAAAGAATTTGGTTTTAAAAAGGGTATTAAATAAGCATTTAGATAAAGACAAGCATTTTGTTAAAGGTAAGGCCTAATCTTCTTTATAACAAGAATTTACAATGAAAAATCATAAATTTTGGAATATGTTAAGTAAATTAATGGGTAAAGCAGAAGAATTAAAGTTTAAATGAAATAATATTAAGATTAATTAAGTTGGTTTAAGTAAGATAAGTTAAATTGGACATATGGAGACTTGTAAACTTTAGTGGTATTTTTGAGAAGTATTCAGCCAAGATAAGAAATGGGACTAAAAACAATAATAAATTAAATAAATTAAAGGTATTTTAAAGGATTAATTAAGTTATGATGAATAGGATATGTGGAGTTAATTAAAGTCAATAAA
>CANYBF011223805.1:0-18877 GCA_948192965.1 Dalechampia spathulata | reverse complement strand
TGCTCTGCACTCGATCCTACTATAGGTCTCGAGACTCATCTCCCATCTTAGGAGGTCATATATCTAATAATTCCCGAAGGAATCCCATTCATTATTGATCCAGTGTGCCCAGAGCTGAGCTCTGCCCTCATTTCTCATTTTCCTTTCTCTCTTTCTTTCCTCATCAATCGTCTCCATGCATGTCAGCATGTCATTAATATTAATTCATCATAATCATGGAAGCTAGGGCAATTCATCACATTAACAAGCAAGGAAAACATCAATCCAGGCATTACAATCATAACCATGCATATAGCACGCCTCAACCAATCAAACGCAAGGTAAACATACAAGCCTAGACTTAGTTTCAGTCTTACGGCAATAAAAACAAGCCATAGGTGGCTACACATTCAAAACTAGCACTAACCACAATCATCTAGCACAAACCTAAAACGCAAGCTACTTCTAGCGTAAGCCGATGATCTTGTCTCTAATCGTGTTTAACTTCTATCTCGCGCTCTCGGACGTTAGGGACGTTTAGAATCACTCAGAGGGATCTTTGGTAGGGTTTAGGAGTATTTAGCTTAAGAAATAAGGAAGGAATTAAGAAAAACTCGTCAATTTCTAACCCTTAAAAAGTCAATATAACGTCGCGTATGGCCGTACAGATATTGGTACGCCCGTACCGACCTAAAACTTCTGACAAACCCAATTTCCTGCGAGCAACGGTACGCTCATACCTCATTTGGTACGCCCGTACGTACTCGAGGTTACTGACAAACTAAAATTCCTGCAAGCTCACGTCCGACCGTACCACCCTTTGGTATGCCCGTACGCCCTCCAGAACCTAAAATCCCTGAAATCCCCTGTCTTGTACGACCGTACGTGTAATCCGTACGCCCGTACCACTCCCTAAACTCCCATACCATGCCTCTAAGCACTCCCATTCTCCTTGTACCTGTCTCAATCATCCATACCAAACCTATAACACTTCATAACACATTCCTAGCCTCACCTACTCGCCGTCCCTCATCCAACCGAGAAGACACGCTCCTCAATAAGGCGACGATACATAAATCAAGCACAAAAATACATATAGCACAATATAGAGAAATACAGTTCCAAAGCCATTAATGCACATTCATTCACATAATATGCTTCATTCAATCCTACCGTTCATCTACGCATACGTATACATAAATGCATAACTCTTAGGGTCTCTAATGTGGGTGTAACATGGTAGGTATTGACAAAATAGATAAAGATGCTTCTTATTCTATTAACAAAGTTCTTTTAGTTAAGGATTAAAACATAATTTTACTAAGCATTAGTTAACTCTATAATAATGGATAGAAAGTAATTTTTGATCTTAAAGGTTGTTTTGTCTATAGGTTTTATAATGATAAAATTATTTTTCAAGGTGATAGAATTGAAAAATGTTTATGTGATTGATTTAAATTTCCTTACTAACAAAGATGTCAAGTGTCTTGTTTCTATAAGTGAAGATTTTTGGTTGTGGCATAGAAGACTTGGATATGCAAGCTTGGATAATATTGGAGATTTTGGTAAGAATGAGCTTATTGTTGGTTTGCCTAAAATCAAATTTTAGAAAGATAAAGTATATGATGTTTGTCAAATGGGTAAGCAAATTAAGTTTTCATTCAAACCTAAAAATAATGTAATAAGAATTAAACCTCTTCAACTTCTTCATATGGATTTGTTTAGACCTACAAAGGTTGCTAGTTTAAAAGGTATGCATTATACACTTGTGATTGTAGATGATTACTCTAGATTTACTCGGGTTACATTCCTAGCTCATAAAGATGATACTTTTGAGACTTTTCAAACCTTAATCAAACTATGCAAAATGAAAAAGATTTTTACATCTCATGCATCATAAGTGATTATAGGAAAGAGTTTGAAAATGAAAACTTTAAAATGTTTTACAATAATCTTGGTATTAATCTTTACAATGGTAGTGTTGGTGGAGGATATGAGATATTGATTTTAGAAAGCAGTAAATGATATATGAGGTTTTATGATCTATCAATTTATATTTTTTCTATGAAAATTCTTCAACTTAATTTATATCATAAAAATTCTTGAAGTTAATATTTGTTCATAAAAGTTACCTAGTTAATAAATAAATAAAAAAGTATAAAATGATTTGATATGTTGACATGAAATAACATATCAAGATAAATATAAAAATATTATTGTAATGTAAAAATAATTAAAAATCATTTAAATATTTTTTAAATATATATTTTGAAATTCATTACTTATTTTTTAAAAATATGCTATTGAAATAATTCCTAATTATCATGGATTTTTGGCTTTCGAAAATTTGTAGGAGATTTTTTTTAACTCAAAAATATACTATTAACATTTACAAAAATAACATTTAAAATTTTAATATTGATTTATTTTAAATTTTGTAAAAAAATTTCCTTTAAATTTATTTTAGATTTACTTAGAATGAAAATATATTATTTTAAATAAATTCATAATTTTTTTATGAAACTTCCAAAATCATCTTATATAATTGTAAAATATGAAATAAAACCTATCATTTCCATGATTAACTCAATTCATAATTGATAGTAATGATTTAGAGAAAACGCTTCATTATTACTTCAAATTAAATTTTATTCTTGAATTGAGCAATAAAAAAATTATTAATGATTAAATTATGAATTAAAGCTTATTAATACTACACATTAGAGATTTCATTTTTAAAAATATAGTTAAATGATTTTTATCGTAATTATATGATAATTTAAAATGATATAAGTTTATGATATCTAACTTTTTATATTTATTTTACTATATTATTTTCATATCAACATATTATTATATCATATTATATTTTGATGGATTTTACATGATCAACATATTAGATCATATTGTATTATCTCCAATAATATTAAAAATTAGTTTGGGCACTCATACCTTATGCAATTTTTTTATTGATAATTTATTATTTTTGTACCACTTAATTAAATTTTAAATTACTTTTTATTCTAAATATTTTAAAATAAAAAAGGATAAAATAAGATGAATGATATCATAGTATAAATATCATAGTATAATAATGTGTAAGTATTTTTTAAAAGTTTCATTAAATTATATGTTTAGATGAAATAAGTATATTTGCTAATTGAAATACACAATCAAAGTATTAATTTAATCATGAAAAATGAGTAGAAAATTTAAAACATATAAGAGTAAATAAAATATTTTATGTAAAAATAAAAAATATTTTAAATAACATCATCAAGAATATTATATTCTTTCAAAATTATGATAAAATCACATTGATGAACAGTTTTATAAACAACATCATCTTATTTGGAACCTCTTTTTTTTGTCATTGTTAATATATATAGGAAAAGTAATCATGAATTACATATATTATTACTATATTAATATATAAAAGTTTGATGCATGAATTAAAACTAAAAATTTGATTTTCAAGTAATTTGTTGATATTCATGATTTTAACCTATATTTTTCTCTTATTATAATGTCCTTTTAAGTATAAATTTCATGCTTTTACCTTCAAACATAAGCATATCATATATTAATTAATGCATTATTCATCTACCCATGCATTGCACTCATTTTGTTGCATAATTAGCATTAATTCATGCATTTTTATCATATTCTTATATTAGAATTAAATTGATTGTTAGACCTAAATTGCATGTATTGATTATCTTTAGCTAATGATTTATTGCATTCTAGTAACATGTTACATGTTTTCTAGCATTTAACATTCAATTCATATATTAGAATATTAAAATTAAGGTTTAGGCATATTAGGATAGGTATTTTTCATGTTTTAGGTTCACATGACTTGTGTTTGGTGAACACAAGTCATGTCCATCACGTGCCCTCATTGTATACCTCATTTTTCATGCGTGACCGACTCCCACATGAACATGAGTCCTATAAAAACATGAGTCATGTTCCATTTGGTTCTCTCACCTTTTCATTCCATTTCATTAGCCAAGCCTCACACGACTCGTGTGAGGCTAAACACAACTCGTATGGCTCTTTTTGGGCAAAAATTCCACTTCTATTTACAGTCGTTCGAACGTAGAAACTTAAGGCTAAGATGCATTCACATTTTAATCACTTCTAGAAGAGGTAAATAGGAGATAGAATGTGGGAATGAGAAAGGGGAGTATTATTTAGAAAATTAGGTTAGGGTTTTAGTAAATGGAGAGGGGGAATTAGATAAAAAGTCTCTTTCTAGGGTTTAGGAAAGGGGGGAGAAACATACATATTTTAGGGGTGTTGATTGATTTCTCGTTATAGCTCTTCATCAAGAAGTTGAGAAGGTATTAGCCAGAAGGGGAAGCTTCTTCCCGTTTCATCATTCTTTTAGCATAGTTAGAACAAATTTTATGGTTGTATTTTCTTATTTCTTCATGTTCTTTTACTTTATTCCAATCTCAATTATGGTTTGATAGTAGTTGGTAGGGATTAGATGATGTTTGAACATAATTAATTTCCTTTCTATTATGAATCCATTTACTTCTTCATGTTCTTAAGTTGTGATTGTTGTCATTATGTTTGATTGTTAGAATGGACTCTTTTAACATACAAATATTAATTTAATTCTATTAATTACTTTAAAAGAAGGATTAATATAATTGAATGAACTTAAGAACACCAAATTGTAACTACCTAGACATATGGGTCAATTAATTTGGAGGCATAAAGTGTAGAAATTAAATGTAATCAGTGAAGTTAACCTTACAATCATGAAAGTATGGTGTTAACTTAGTTTTAGTAGGTAAAATACTATTGTTCAAAGAAATGATTTTATATTTAAACACTGTTTTGAAGTTATAAACTTACTTATTAATGGAAGGTTTTTATGATTTTTCATCATTGTCCAACCCTATATCATTATATAATATATATACTAACTTAGTTAATTTGCTTATTTGTTACTTTGTTAGATGATTAATTAATGATTCAACACATTGTTCGTCTAGATAATCGATGAAATTAATAGCTAGTACTTAGCCACTCTTGGTTCCAAAGAACTATACCCTTAAGTTGTACTCGTGATCCATACTCTTGCGGTGACATGATTACAAAATAAGGATTTTAAATTTTAAATTTATTGATTTATTATGCATGTTAATTTAGAATTATTTATACGCCAACATTTGTTAAAATAAATGAAATAATTTTTAAAATAATTTTTTATTTATCAATAAAGATAGTAGTTTGACTTTTAATTTAATTGAAAAATAATAATATAATTCTCAAATTTATTCTATGTTTACCCATTCATTTATTATCTTTTTATTCTATTAAACTAAATAAGGTTAATATTTTAATTTTTTTATTATTGAAGATTGAGATAATCAATTTTATTTAAAATATGAATTTTTTAATTTTTAATTTTATGTTATTCTAATTTTAAATTTTAATTTAGTAAAGAAGGTAATAATATAATTTTTTATTTATATTTCAAAGGAAGTAAGTTAAAATTTTAATTTTATATTTTATTTAATTTTTTATTATATATAATTATATGGATTTTATATGATTATATAATATATATATATTATTTGTTGAGTTGTTTTTAATTTTTAAAGTAAAAGATTTGAAGGAGAAAAGATAAAGTATGGTTAGAAGATTAATCCATCCTAATTTTGATTGTTTGTTTTTAATTACAATTTTGATTTATAATTATTTTAATTAAAATTTTTAAGATAGAGATAGATGAGACTTCTCATATGAGTTTAATTTTTTTACAGATTTTTATTTAATAGTTTATTTTAATTCTTATATTTTAATTATTTTTAATTTGTAAATGTTAAAGTAAAAGATTTTAAGGTGATATGATAAAAATTTAGTTAGTCATGAAAAATGATTGTACTGTTATTATTATAATTATAATTTTTTAAATTATTTTAATTATAATAATGATTATTTTTATTTTTATTTTTAAGATATATTATAATATAAATCTTATGTAATTTTCTGTTATATATATATATATATATATATATATATATATATATAAATTTAGGAATTTTTATTATATAAATTAAAATCAAAAAAAGCTTTAACGGGAAAAAAGTACAAGTTGGACCCACAAGTACAAACAAAAAATAGAAAAGAAAAAACGGGAAAACGGCCAGTCGTTTAACCATTGAAAAGCAATGGGCATGTGTCTCCATTAAGTTAAAGGATCCGCCATGTCTTGCAAGCATAGAATCTCCCGTACTGAAAATTGCAATCAATAACAAGTTCAAGTTAGGACCCAGAACACCAGAGAGAAGCAAAATGCGCAGGGTAATTTCAAATTTCTCTAGAAAATTATCGAACGTTTCGAATTATTCTCTTGTTTCCCATGCTCAGCATAAAAAATCCTTCACTTCTCTTGCCCAACCGAGCTACACCAACTATAATCAGAAATATTGTATCTTTAGCTGCTCTCCTCGAAACCCATTCCATAATTTCTATTCATGTCAATCATACCATACACTTTCCGGAAAAGTTCATGGCTTTCTGTCAAACCCTTTGATTCAAAAGCAATTTATGTCTACTATATCCAAAACCCAGTTCAGGTTCTTGAGCAAAAAACTCTTAGATTGTAAAGTTGGATTCTCAGGGGACCGGTTTGGTAGAGGATTTTCCGGGGTTAATTCAAGTTTTGGCTCCTATGGCCGTAGCTGGTAATTTCATTTTCGTTTTACACATTTCTTTTTATGTTTTGTTTAATGCTCAACTTGGTTTCGTATGATTAATTGTTCTTTTCAACCTTCCACTGAATGCAAAAGCTTATGGGATTAAGTGTTGCCTCTGAAATGATTTAGATCAGTGATTCTGATATTGTTGTAAGGTACATTTTCTGCGGTTTGGTTATTAATTTTAAATGCTTGACGAACCGAGAGTCCTGTCTATCCTTAGTCACAGCGAAAGACTTTCACTACTAATGGCCTTAATAGTTTAGTTGCTAATGACTTGAACTTGTTGCTTTTGGCTGGCTAATGTGACCAAATGGTAGAAATATAATTACTGATTTAGTAGAGGCGTAAGGCTCAGTAATATACACAGCAACAAGCAGCCCCTGCATTACAACTTACTTTATACAGTAACTGCTGATATAAATATTTGTATTCTGTTTGTAGGAAATCATGGATCTATCGGCTAACACCAAATGATATAGTATTGGGTTTGATTTTAGCCAATGTTGCAGTATTCATGCTATGGAAGATTGCTGATAAAAAATTTATGGTCCAAAACTTTATGGTTAGTCTCCTATTTGTGTATTAGGATGTTCTTTATTGATGCACTCCTAAATATTGTAATGTTGTATATTCATGCCACCACAAAACGTTGTTCGATCTCCATTTCATCTGTATTTTCTTGATGAGCTTTGAGCAGATATCTTTGGACAATTTCGAAAGTGGGCGCTTGCATACGCTAATTACATCTGCATTCAGTCATGTGGACATGGAGCACATCATATCCAACATGATTGGACTTTACTTCTTTGGGACAAATGTATGATCACGTTACTGGAAATTTTTTTCTTGCTTACAACCGTTTGCTCTTATAAAATATCACCATTTAGTATTTTGGTTTTAATGTAGTTTTCATTTGAATGCGCACTCTAAACTTTAGTATAGAATGACAAAGTAGATTCTGAAAAAATATATTTTTTTTTTTGGAAAATACTGGTTTGATCTTCCTGCACTTTTTATTATTTGCAAAAATGGATCTGATAGGTAAAAATTGCAGTATTCCACGTACTCTGTGCTTTATAGTTATAAGACTATTCTCACTCAGATTCAAATTTTATCATATGTACAATTGACCAACTAGTAGGTTGCTATATCAAATGGAAGTTCTCTGAAATTTCTTTTATTTGTGTTACTATATGATATCAAATAAATTCCAGCATGTTGGTGAAATTTAATGCACAATGGCCACTAATATATGATACCTTTTTTCATTTGTGTATAAAATATCATGCACAAGGAGACAATTCTGCCATCATACTGAAATTCTGGAATGAGCAATATAAAATATCAAAAACCAGCAATTATTAGGTTGATTTCACTTATTATGAAGTGTTCTGCGTTGATCATAGACTTGACCATTTTGTTTGATCTGAGTAGATTAATCCAAAATATTTTGGAACTAACCAAATCAGAAATGCTATGTCGAAGATTTATGCTGGGGTTTTTAGAAGGATCATAACACTGATTCCTGGTGGAATATTCAGTTGATTTGCTAAAACGCGTTGTTTTCGTGGTTTCATTTAAAGATGAAAATCCATTTCCTGTGAAAGCTAAAATTTTTTGCCCTGTATAATACATATATGTCTTCCTTGTCTTTCTGCCTTTTCCTTTTCATATAAACTATTTCTTCAGCTGGTTCCTAAGACAGAAACGCGTGTTCTTTTCTTGTTTGATTTTTTTGGTTGTTCAGATCTCAAGAACTTTTGGAACGGGATACTTGTTAAACCTGTATCTGGCTGGTGCAATTGGTGGTTCCATATTCTATTTGGCGCACCATGCATACTTGGCTTTCTCAACGAAGGTATATCAACTATTCTGGTACATAAAAAGATTCTCATGTCTATGACTTTTAGGGCATAAGAATTTCATTTAAATAAGAGAATCAGAGGATGCTATTTTTACTGCAGCATTGTTTTGAAACTTTCCTGTTGAATTTAAGAGCATACGGTGGTTTTTCATCCCTGATGGCCTGTAAACCATTGACTCTGACCTTACTAATTACAGGGAAATAGAATGTGGAAGGACCCTTCAAGAACCCCAGGTTTGGTATGCGTTCTGAAACTGTTTATAACAAGCTCTTTTCTTTTTATTTCTCTTTTCCTCCCTACTCAAATTAGGCATGTGAATGGAACCTTGCACAATAGAAAAAAGTTAAATTTTGTAATTAATTTACCATCCAAAACAGTTATCATGGTGAACAAGCATGAGCATCAATCTCGGTTCTCATGACTTGTTGGCAAAGGTTCTTTCATGCAACTTTTGTTAATTTCCCTTTATGATATGAATTTCAAAATGTTTAGAACTTAGTTTTGTGCCTAGAAACATATAATCAGCTTCTATTTAGTTTCTTAATGCGCCTTAATTTTTCCTAGTAAAGATTTGTCATTATCTTCTCAATTGTGCTTAGATGAAATCTTTTACCAGCTTCTCTTTAGATATCCTGGAGATGAATACAAATCTGAAATTATAACTTCACTTCCACACATTTAAGTCTTTCTTCTCTTCTGTGCATGCAAATGGATTAATAATTTAACTTTATTCATGACTTGTGAGCATCCTTGTACTCTTTAGGGAGCTAGTGGGGCTGTCAATGCTATTATGCTGCTTGATATATTCCTCAATCCAAGAGCTACTCTGTACTTGGATTTTATCATACCAGTCCCTGCAATTTTACTGGTGAGCTTTTTGTTTATAGACAATTAATCGATCATTTTAGTCTATTTTGCAAATTCTTATGTCATTCTATTGACCGTCGATCCAGGGAATCTTTCTGATTGGAAAAGACGTATTGCGGATGATAGAGGTGTGTTGCTTGTCTTCTTTTGTATGCACATTGTTTTTCCGATGACCTTTTCTTCTTTTATCATGAGCCCCAAAAGAAATAAATTCGAATGAATCCAAAAATGGTGCTACATGCTATATTATTGATTGGTATCGGTTTTTCAGAGAGACAGTAATATCTCAGGATCAGCACACTTGGGGGGTGCTGCAGTTGCAGCCATGGCATATTTTCGGTTAAAGAGAAGATGATTCGAGTCATATTATGCATACACATTTTGCTGATTAGAATTCAGTTGCCTTTTCTATCGAATGCTGTTCCAGTTCGTAGATGTCAACAGTTGTTTACAGTGGCATTTGGTCTGGGTTCATCTTCATCCGGATACTGATAGTTATTTTGCGGCAGAATGCTTGATGTCTGAACCTTAATCTTGAAGAACTTGATTCTTCATATTTGCATAGATAAGCCTCTGAAAAGTTGAAAAACAATTTTTAAGCCGTTGAAATATATGAAAATATTCATGTTTAATCGAATCTTTATACTTCTATTTGTTTGATCTTTGTTTCAATAAATAATTGTTTGATGTCGCAAAAACACAAAGGTAATCACAAAGACCTTAACTACGGTGGAACTAATCAGCGTATGTAGAACCAAGTTGTGAGGTTTGTCTGAGACCGAGCAGCCTACGAACCAAATAGACAAAATTGACAAGCTTGGCGAATATCAGGTTGAACATACTGAAACATCATTTGATTATGCATGAAGCATAAGTAATATGCAGTAGTTGGAAAGGTTACCCGTAGCCTTTGGTATTGCCTGGAGAAGCCAGCTATCTCACGTTGCCAAGATTAACCAACCATCTCTATGGATTTGACAAGCTGGAAACAAGTTGTTTCACTTTTGTGAGCCTCATGCATAAACTGAAAATAGGATTCAATCTTATAATCCATAATTATAGAAATGATCCACTTTATTTTATATTTTATAATGATGTCTTGTGATTTATAAAAAAAAATAATTTTTTAAGGTAAAAATAATAGTTTTTTACAATAAATTTATAAGAAACCCTCAAAGAAAAGGCATAGTTTTTATAAATGAAAATTATTTATATATTTGGAAGGATGGTGTGAAAACCAGTAGATAATTTATAAATGACAAAAAAATAGTTAATTTTTTTTCTCTTAATTCATAATTTTTAAAACTCTTTATTTTTACATAAAATCAAAAAATCACTAAAATAATTTTAAAAAATGAAACTTGTCAAATTTTATGAAGGAAAATTAAAACAAATGTCAGAATCCTGTAAGATATAAATTTGGCCAAAAAGTTTTATTTTTCTCTTAATTTTTTCATCGGTATTTTCTCTTTATCTAAATGATTTTTTTAATCAAATCTATGTTTTCTTAGTCTTATGTAAATAATATTTATATATTAACTTTGAATAAATCTCAGAATATATATATATATATATATATATGGTATTTATCTATGTTGAACGTATGCATATATAAAAGACATGTGTTCCTTATGTTTTAATGTTCCTTGTGATTTATAGTAAATATATTTATTTATTTTCTAGATGTATAACTTTTTAGTATTTATGATATCATATGAGTAAAAAAATAAATATATTTTTGGTTTAAGGCAAAACTCAAAATTTTTTTCAAATTAATATATTTTGATTTTAAATTTCCAAACAAACTGGCGGTGAAGCTTACATGATGGGCAGATCTACATTGATAGCTTCCAGCATGGCAAACACAGCCCATCCAACCTTTCTTGTTCCTCTTTTTTTCCTTTTCATTTATTTTTAAATTTTTGCTTTGAAGATTGATAATAATAATATATATAAATTTATAATAATAATGATTAAACAACAACAATAATTATTATTAATTAATTAATAATATTATAATTTTTAATTATATCTGTTTCTATCATAGTTAAATTGATTTTAATTAATTAAGATAGTTAAATAAATTAATTTTATATTAATTTATTTAATATTTTTATTAAGTAAAACATATTTAATATTTGGATCATTAATTGATTTAATAGGCTTAAATTATAAATTTGAATCATTAATGAATTTAATAGGCCTAGTCATAATTAATTTAAAATTAAATAAATTAATTTTATATTAATTAATTTAATATTTTTATTAATTATTTAGTAAATTAGACCATTAATTAATATGCTTAGTTTCCTAAAGATACGTGATAAAAGCAGTTATGATATTAATTGTGGAGGAAGTGCAAGAGATGGGCACGTGATAGTTATCAATATTTGAAATAAGAGTTTTACGAGAGAATAAATAGCAAGTGAGAGCAATCATCAAAGGACGAACAATCAATCATAAAAAATCACTCTAAAGTAACTTTGTTCTTAGTTTTATTTTCTTCAACCATTGTTTATTTCTCTTTATTTTTAAACGACCTTCCTTTTAATTTAATCGCGCATTATTTTCATAATAGATTCTTGTTTAGTGTTACTTTCTTAAGCTTAATTCTTAATTACAAGCAAATCAGAGATCCACAATTGTTTTGATCAAGAAGTTTTAAGGTGCATATAGTTTGAGAATACTTTAATTCTCTGGCATGCTCGCAACATACAAAAAATCACAAACATCTTTTGGCAAGTTCGATGGGACACATTGAGAATGTCTGCAAGAACCAGAAGTAATTTGGGAAAAGAAATTGAATATGAGTCTTAGGACTTGAGAGTGCCCACTGCTGTAGTAAGGGTTTCAGCTTTAATGGAACAAATTGAGTAAGGAGAACGTCCCCAAAAGGTAAGTAGAGGAAACTACACAGACCTTTCTTATGGTCGTGTTTTCATCAAGAAGTGAGTGATTCTACACTAAGTTGATGTTAGTTATAAGGAGTTATATGGAGGAAGCCTTTGGGAAATTAGCTTAAGAAATTGCAACTTCTATGGGGGGATGCTAATAAAGATTTGACTAAGTCATTTGTGGATGCAACTAAGACTATGGAAACTACCGGAAAGGTAATTGCTGCAACAAAAGTAGAAGAGGCTGATTCCTCCAGGAGCAAACATGCCTCTAAGGAACTCGGGGGTAGGGGGAAGTCCCTTATATTATTAGTATTGGTATTGAGGAAACATATCAACCACCCTATAAGAGGGAGGAAATCCATATTCTTCGAAGAGGTAATCTCTCTAGAAGCCACCAAACTATAGGCAGGAGTCCTAACCAGAATCAATTCCATGAATATACTGATCCCATGTCTTATCCTATCCATTATGATGATTTAGGATATATTTAGAGTCCAAGGGGCAGTGTAGGGGGAAGGCCATTTCCCTTACCACAACCTATACCCGTTAATGTTGACATTGTAAGGGAAGTGGTATAGGAGCTGTACGGATCTAGTCTACAACAAATAGGACATCCAGAGTTTCATAAATCATATCCTGATTTTTTTGATAGAGAAAATCCTTACCCTAGGGGTTATAGAATTCTTGATTTCTCCTTATTTACAAGATAGAATAGGCAATCGACTATTGAGCACATTGCTAGATTTACCATTCAGTGTGGTAAATTGGTAAATTATAAAAATTTTAATCTTTTTAAGTTATGTTTGTTTCCTAACTTTTCAATAGGGGCAGCTTTTATGTGGTTCTCAACTTTGCCCAGGAATTCAATATGTACGTGACAGGAAATAGAAAGATAGTTTCATATAGTTTTCTAGAATTGAGTCAGAAGTTTGTATGGTAGAGTTGTCTAGGTTGATACAAAGGCCTGGGGAATCTATTGATTATTTTATTGTAAGGTTAAGAAAGCTAAGAAACTGGTGCAAGATTTTCCTGCCAAAAATAGAGTTTGTGAAAATAGCTTAGCGTGGGCTTGACATTGAGCTGAGAAAGAAATTTCAGGGAATGGAATTTCATGATTTTTATGAAATAGTAGCCAAAGTATTAGAATATGAGGAGCTGTCGAAGGAGGAAAATCATAGAAGAAAGGCAGCCATAAGAAATTATTATCAAGAAGTCAACCAGGATGTGGTGGTGGTTGATTTGATATCCACTAGCTCCTATATCTGCCCACTATTAATGAAGCCAACAGAGGAGAAGAAAAAGTCTCAACCTTACAATAATTAGTATTTGTTCGATGTAGGGAAAACTGAGAAGATTTTTTATTTCCTCCTTAAGGAGAAGTTTATCAAGTTACCGGCATGATATCCTTTGTATTTTGCTACGAATCTAATAGATCTTCACTTATTTGACCTCTTTAAAGTTGCTGCCCACCTTCAAATAACATGCATGTACTCAAAAGAGTTAGATCTAACCATAAAACAAGTCAAGCTTTAAGAAAAAGGTTACGGTTTGTAAGCAAATCCATGATTCTTCATGGTTTCGGTTATATACTTGAAGATCCATTGAAGAAAGGTTTTGGACAGCAAGAAAAAGAGGGAAAACAAGAATTATTTTGGCCTTACCTTGACATGCACTTAAGTATCTTACTGGAACTTGAAAAAAATCAAACCAAAAGAAAGAAAGAGTTGAAATAATTTTGGTTTCTTCTAAAACAAGTTGAAATGGAGTTGTTTCAACTAGAACTAGAGCTTTGCAAATCAAACTTACTTAGAACTTGAAGAATAAGAAGAGAATGAAAAGATGAAGGTACTGCCTTTTGATGTTTGGATGAAGAAAGTTGAAGAACAAGATGAACATAAGAGAGAAAATGAGAGGTTAAGAAAAGGATAAGTTAGAAATGAAAGGATAAGAGAGAAATGGATAGGATTGCATGCATTTGTTTCAGCCAAATTAAGTTTGGAGGATAAGGAAATGGAATTTTAGTTAAAATGGAGATGAAATTTGGATGGAATTAGTTCCATTTGAAAAAAATCCCATATTAGTCCCTATATACCTCCAAAATTGCAGTTTAGCCCCTATACGTATTTGTATACTTAAATCCACCAATCTAAATCCTTAATTTCATATTATGCCCTCCTTTTACATTTTAATACACTATATTTTAATCATAAATACCATTTACTAATTTTTCCAATCAAATAAAATATGATTTCTTAACTTTCACTCTCCATCCACTAACACTAAAATCCAAACTACTTTTTTTTTATTTCCTATACACTTTTACAATTACCAATCCCACTTCCATTTAAATATACTATTTCAAAATACATTCTTATATATTCTATTTTTATTTATATTTATTTATTTATCATTTTACATAACACTAATTATCCTATTAACTTAATTATGACATCATCTTTATCCTTTATGACATCATAATTAAAAATACCATTTATACATTTTTAATATTTAAAATTTTATTATATATTCTTACTAATACATTATTAATCCATAATTATTTATTCTCTAAGAAAAATCATAATTAATTTCACTCGCTTACATCATGCTTACATCATCATCACCTAATTATGACATCATAATTAATTTTTATTTTAAATTTTCTAAAATTTATATATAACAAATTCATGTTAATATAAACATCTTGAACATACTTAATTAATCATATAAAGTATTTTCATCATCGAAAACATCGATTTATCACCGTTTAGAAGTCGTTTCAGTAGTTTTCGTCAAAATTTTCAATTTCATCATTAGAGCTATAAACTTTAATCTTATCATATGCTTACCATCATAATCATAATTTCACATCATTTTCACACCAATAACATATAAAACATAGCATTTCAAGCAATTTCATGAATGCAAGGTGTGTGCTTGTTTCAGGATGTGACATAAAATACTAAACTTACATAATTGACTTTAGATTAAAATGAATGAAATAATTTACAAAAATTTGATAGTATTTGACTTATTAAATGTATTTTCTCTAAGAGAGATAAAAAATGAACCACATTGAGCTAAAATTTTGACATCATTTCACCTCATCATAAGTGAATAGGTATTTAATGATGTTAGATTTAAGTAATCAAACCATTTAAGAACTTAATATCAAAATAGCACACAACATCTAAGTAAATCCTATGGGAAATTACTATGGTATGCTATATGGACGAAGTTCGGTAAAAGGCTAAAGTCTCCCACTATGATGTTCTCGCATCTATCCAATTAAGGAATCATCGACATTCAAATTATACCTTGCATTTATCAAATTAAGGAATCATCAACAGTCTTAGATACTATATGGTATGGTAAAAGTATAAATATAATCGTAAGACATTGAGTGGAGACCAAGGAACCATACCCTAACTTTTACACAGGTAAAAAAACCATAAAAAGGTTGAGAAGAAAATGTAATGAATGTAGAATGCAAAATATGATAATTGGTTAAATGGAAAACAATAGCTATAGAACTCAAATGTGTCAAAACTACCATTCTTCATTATAAGTCCCCAATGGAGTCACATTGTAAATGAGATGTTAATTCTCTTGTAATGATTCATAACCATAACACTATCAACCCCCTTAGAACAAAGAGTGATCCTTCTGTAAGGCTCCCTCAAGAAATGTATAGACCTTAAGTAGAGTGCTAAACTTAAACCTTTATAGTAATTGAGTGATTAGATCTAATATGTTTAATCTACTATGTCTAAGTTGTATAATTATTTTTTCTGTTTAATTAATTATCATGTTTCTTAGGCATACATATGAATATTATATACATTTATGAATTACAAATCATAAAGATGAGAAAAAGGATAGAAAGAAGATAGGGAATACAAAATATATTTACAATGAAATAATACATTGGCTAAATAGGGGGAATAATAATAAATATACATTTATAACACAATAAAATCATTTTGTCACGTCTTTCGGCTGCGTAACATGCTTTCGTAGAATGACTATTAACTTCCTAACCAAATAGTCAATAGTTATCCTACAAAGGATTCCATACATTCTGTAAATTTTTTTTTATACAAATAACTAACATGCAAACTTATATTAATTCAAACCATTTATTGTCCCAGTTTATAACATCATAATTATGTCAATAAAGTTATAATATACACACATTAATATTTTACATATCTTTATTTTTGCCAAACTTACTTTATTTACTGCTAGAGTACTTTATTTAAGTAGTTGCACAATAATTTCTAAAGATAGAAGTCTGAAGGAATACTTAAACCATTTACCAACAAGTTGTTGATATGTCCAGCTGCTGCTTCTAACGTTCCAGTTCAGTGACTTTGCTTGGTCCTGCATTTATCAATTGACAAACGCTGAGTATAAACTCAGTGGTGTTAGTTATAGCATGTAAAACTTAAGGTATTTATATTTCATGAAATGTTGATGCCAAGAAATCATTACGTCATACATTTCAAACTTCATGTATATTTCATTTGTATATCATGTCATATAGGTATGAATCATTTAGCATGACTATCTTAAAATATGATGAAATTCACCATAATAAGTATTTAAATGAAGTTAATATGTCATTTAATCATATCATGAATTCACATCGTATGTCATAAATTATGAATTGTGCATATATATAAGAATGCATTTATGCTATGCATTCTACCTCTTATTCCTTGATCCATCATTTCTTTTAAATGCCCATTTACTGGGTCTTTCATTATAACATAACTTGATTCTTTACATATAAGCTAATTTAACATTTTACTTTTCAATATTGTTTCTTTCATATCATGATAACATATTATTTTATTCCCGTAGGAATTTATATCATTGTGCTCAGTATAATCATTTAACCTTTTTCTCATATCACATCATATTCTTTTTCTCCTTATGCCACCATGTCATGTAATGTCATGTTTATGTTAAATGCTTTATGATCATGATATATATATAGAATGCATAATTAAATTCAATTTTTTGTAATGTTATTGCATTACCAAACCTTTGCCTCTTTGATCATTTAATGATCGAGGACTTCAAACATTCTAGCACAAAGCTGATATGTCCTTCCCTTTGTTAATATCCTTGGGTGATTCATGAATATTTTCCACTAATTTACCTATTTCAAAATCAATATTAATCTTTTATTAGTAATTAAATTCCTCTTTTAGCATTTCTATATTTCTAACTACTGAGTAAATCAATATCATTCTTAATATTCATCTTAATAATAACTTATTTAATTTCAAGTCATTCTATTTTAGTTCATTCATTCCTATAATTCTAATATGAATTATTCTTTTAATAACCTAACAATTACTATGCCATCATTAACTCTTAAAACTATTATCACTTAATATATGTTTATAAAATATTATAATTTAAAACAATTTCTATACTATCCTGTAGCATCTTAGTTAATATAGCTATATTATCAATCAATGATACAAGTAAATAATTTAATAATATAACATGCATCCCACCATATCATTATTAAAGAATTTATCTAATTATCTAGTTGAATCTAAAATTATATATCTACTTATTGTAAATTGAATACCATAGAAAACTATATGATTCTTAAAAACATATCGTATATCTCGTTGCAGCTTCATTTTGTCTATAAAATCATAGTATGAAATGTCTAAGATATAAAATCTTAATTTATTAAAATGAAAGCCTTAAGAAAACTCCATCATAACATTTTTGTTATTTGATTCGACAATAACACCTTATGTGTTTATTCTAATTAATTTTAATTAATTTGTTTAATTATATTTTATTTTTAAAAAAAATTATTTGCTTAAATAATTATATCATTAATATTAAACAGTTATTAGAATTAATATTATTTAATTATCATAATCTGTCAGATTATAATATCCCTCTTAAAATCTGTTGTTTAATAAGGATTTCATATCTTAACAGTTAATAACTTATTACTGTAATATTACATCATCAGTTTATTCTGATCTTACTCAAACCCCAATAGTAGTCCTTTATATATTTTGCTAATGTCACATCCGCAGTCATAGCATTCTTACGTGGTTGCATTTTATGTATGACGTAGAATGATTGAATGAATGATGCATGAAATACATGAGTGCATGATGATAGTACGGATACTTAAAAGTGCAGTATAGAGGTGAAAAGCAATGTTTATGCATGGTATAAATGTTATATGATGAGAAAGGATATAGTACAATGTATATGAGAAAGTATACATGAAGGTAGAATTAAAAATACATTAAGCTGAAAGTAAGGGTATTTTGGTAATTTCACCTATTGAGAGGGGTACTTATGGAAACTCTAAATATGTATGTATTTTTCTACTTATGTGCATGTATGCATGTATGACCATGGTATGGAATTAGGTAGGAAGAATGAATTAAAGGAGTAAAAATTCAAGTTAAGTAAGGAATTAACCATATGTTGACAAGTGTCAACATATGATTGGCTCCTTCTTTAAAAATGATAAAATAATTCATAAATAGAAAATAAA
>CANYBF011223515.1:0-14028 GCA_948192965.1 Dalechampia spathulata | reverse complement strand
TCTCAACTGAATCCAATACCCTAGTGTTTTCAAGGCTTACACTCTAACCTTTACAATCTCAATCTCACAATCAACTCAAAATACAAGTTAATCCCTAATGGATTAAGCACACACCAATCCCACAAAGATAAAACCTAATCTTTAGGTTGTAGGATTACAAACAATAAAGCAATTAAGGAAATAAGCTCAAACTCACTTGTGACAGATGAATATAGCTCAAATGAGAATGCTCTACAAGTGTATTTTTGTTAGGAATCAAAGTATGAAAGTTGTTACAAAAAAACTAACCGTTTCTCAGACTTAAAACCTAATTTATAAGTCGCGTACGGTCGTACCAGACATGTACGCCCGTACAGATTTAAAACTATCCGTTAGAAAAAGAGAGGGAACTGTGGTACGGCCGTACCACCAATTGGTACACCCATACCAACCAAGTTTTCCTGACAAACAATTTTCCTATGAGTTCGCGTATGACCGTACCAGCTAGTGGTACACTCGTACGGAAGCAGGTTTCCTGACAAATCAAATTCCTGCGAGTTGGCGTACGGCCGTACCACCCAATGGTATGCTCATACCAAACTCAATGGAACAATACACACTTGGTACGGCCAGCCGTATGGCCGTACTTCATAACAGAACTATTTGGTATGCCCGTACCAACACATAAATGCTTAGAAAAATTGCAAATAACTTAAATTGACTCACACGAGTCTCAACTATCAAAACCTAAGGTCTAACACCTAGTTTTCCTCTTATTTTCAAAAGTGACTTTTTAAGTTAGTATGGGCGGACCAAGTCTGGTACGGCTATATGTGACTTTCCAGAAAAGCTTTAAACCCTTTCTAACGAATATTTTTTCACAAGTTACATATTACATTTTTCAATCTAACGGCTAGTTTACAGAGAACAAGCTTCCTTTGAGCTTCAATCTTCAAATACAAGTAAGTTTACTTGTATTATTGTAATTCAATCATTGTAAACTCTTCTTTGATTGTATTCCCACAATCTAAGAATTAAGTTTTATATTTGTGGGGTGGTGTGTGATTAATGCTTGGTGCATTAGTTTGTAATTGAAAGTTTAGTTGCAGTGAGATTGCAATTGTTGTAAAGATTTGAGTGTGAGCCTAAAAACACTAGGTTTAGGATTCATTTGAGGAATCCTTTATTGTAATTGATTGAGATTAGTGAAACCCTAAGTTGAGAACTTAGGAGAAGTGGACGTAGGCAAGAGTTAGTACCAAACCACTATAAACCACACGTGTTGCCATTTCCGCAGGGATTTCAGTATTTTTATGATAAAATTTTTCAAAATTAAATTTTTTATTAAAAATATTCTTTTCTTTTTTTATCATTATTTTTTCTTTTCTATAATTCTCATTATCTCATTAATATAATAATAAATATATTCATTTTATTTAAAATCTTATTCCTATTTTTTCTAACTTTTATAATTTACACATTATAATGATAATTTTATTTATTATTTAATAACATAATAATATTTAAATAAATTATACATGTTCTATACATTCTCTAATTATTATTATTATTATTATTATTATTATTATTATTATTATTATTATTATTATTATTATTATTATTATTATTATACATGCAACATACATTTATCTTATGCCTATTTCATGTCACTTATTATTTTTTTAATAATAATAATTAGTATATATTATTACTTCATACCATTTGTTATTTTATATTTTTATTTCATGTCACTAATCTATTTTTAATAATAATAATAAATAATAATTTATATGTAAAATATATTGTCTCATGTATCTTATTATTAAAACTTATCTAATATTTTTTCTTGCAAAAATATATTTTTAATAAATAATTTAGTCATCATTTCTTCTATATATAATATTTTTTCTAAATCATTATTAAATTA
Organism: Dalechampia spathulata; assembly: GCA_948192965.1. Lineage (NCBI taxonomy): Eukaryota > Viridiplantae > Streptophyta > Magnoliopsida > Malpighiales > Euphorbiaceae > Dalechampia > Dalechampia spathulata. Next base: position 12,122 of record CANYBF011223515.1, on the reverse strand, counting down.
TATTATAAGTTAAAGAATTTTATTTTTTAAATTAGATTATAGAAAAAAGAAATATTAATCTAACATACAATTAGTTATTTTTATTTTAATTATTTCTTAAATAATTATATTTTTTATTGGGATTTATCTTAGAAAATTATCTTTAATATTTATTTGTACGAACAAGTATAGTATAAATGAATAATTAAGAATATTTGTTGAATAAATAATTTAGTCATTCATTTCTTCTATATATAATATTTTTCTAAATCACTATTAAATTATATTATACGTTAAAGAATTTTATTTTTTAAATTAGATTATACAAAAAAGAAATATTAATCTAACAAACAATTAGTTATTTTTATTTTAATTATTTCTTAAATAATTATATTTTTTTATTGGGATTTATCTTACAAAATTATCTTTAACATTTATTTGCATAAAGAAGTATAGTATAAATGAATAATTAAGAATATTTGTTTACTAAAAATATTTTATTCCTTATAAATTTATTTTAAATAATAAATAAAAAATATTAAATATTAAATTTATGAAAGGATTAAAAATAATTTACTAATAAATCTTTTTTCTATATCATAGTTTTTTTTTAAAATATCAAATATAAAAATTAAAATATACGATTAATTCAAATTAAAATATTAAATATTAAAATTAAAAAGTAAAACATCTAGTTTGTTCGATCAAACAAAATCTAATTTATAATTAGTTTAATAAAGGGTCATACATAGTTCACGTAAGTTTACTAAAAGATTATAAAAGATTTATAAAAGGTTTACAAAAAAGTTTTATTTACGAATTATAAATTTGTATAAAATATTAAATATATAAAATAAAAATTAAAACATATAGTATGTTTGAATAAAAGATATTATATATATAATTAGTTTTACAAAAGAATTACAAATAATTTATTTAAGATTACTAAATATCAAATATACAAAATAAAAATTAAAACATATAATGTTTGATTAAAAGATATTAAATATACAACTAATTTTATAAAGAGTTATAAGTAATTTATTTAAAATTACTAAAGGTCATAAAAGATTTTCTATAACACTACAAAAAGGTTTATTTGAACTTATTTTATATATTATAAATCTTTATAAAATATTTGATATAAAAAAGAAAGATAAAACTTGCAATTTGTTGAAATAAAAAATATTAGATATTCAATTAATTTAATAAAAAATTATAACTATATTACTAAAGAGCTACAAAATATTAATTGAAACTTACTTTTTTATCATTTAATATTTCTAAAATATTAAGTATAAGATAAATAAAAAATGAGGTAATGTATATTGCATAAATAATTAAATATTTTAAAAATTAAAATAAAATAGAAACTAGTATTTTAAAATAATAATATATTATAAAATAGCTAAAAATTAAAAAAATAAGATTATGATAAACATTCTTTACATTCCTTTAATGAAGTACATATGAAATTTAAAATTAAAATTAAAGAAATAGAGAGAAAGAATAATGATTATATAAAAATTTTAAGATAAAATTTTATTTATTTCTATGATATGAATTTTAAAAGTCTTCAATATTTTTATTATAAAAATAACAAATGATACCATTTAAAAAATCTATTAAAACAAGGTTCTTGTAAAAATCTTAATTGTTTTATCGATATATAGGTTTTAGAAACTTTTATAATATAATTTTTAATTATTTAAATTATATTTTCTAATATTTTTCAATGAAAGGAGTTTTCGGTACGCGCTCGAAACAGTAGTCCCCCCATTCAGAAATGATAGGATGCCATAGAGAGCCCCTAGGGTGAGGGCATCACCTTTTTGGTACCAAGGATGCCATAGAGGAGGGCCCACTTATCCCTCAACAACCTAAGAGAGAAATAGCTTCAGAATTCCACTCAACCACCATTCCACCTTACGAAATTTCCTTCCAAAGTGAAATCGTAAGGCAAATAAAAATATTGCTTGACTAAAAATTTCATGTGTTAAGAGCTATCATATTTTTTAAAATATTTTTTTATTATGTATTTTGAATTTTGATTACTATTATATAATAACTTCTATTATTAAAATTCATCGTTCAATATTCAAATGAGTTAATGTTAATATTCAATTTTTATTCATCCTTTTTAATCAATGATAAATATACTTTTTAATCTAAAGACCTAAAATTTTATAATTTTTAAATTTTAATAAATTACTTATGCTAGTAATCTTTCTTGCACAATATAATTGACACTAATAACTTTTTTATATTCAAAAAGTTGTTAGACGTAAATTTTTATTGAAAAATAAAAAAATAATGCATTTTCTCACGTTTAAAGGTTAAAGATTCCCAATCTTTTTACATTCCTATATAAAATAATCGTTTTTTTTTCAGTAGAAAAGAAAAAATAGTTAAAAATATATTTCATATATTTCTTTGATTATTTTAGATATTTAGTTAAAAATTTTAAAAAAATTTTCATAATTGATAATATTTTTCTAAAAATTTAAAATTTTTAATAAATATTTTCTAAATCACTTGAAAAATATTACATAAACATTCTTTAAAAGAAATTTAAAGATTCTGAAAGTATTTATCAAAACTAAAGTTTAATCATGGTAATTTTTAAGAGCATTTTTCTAATTTGAATTCTAAAAACTCTATTTGTTCATTTAAATAGTAAAAAAAATATCAATTATTTGAAAGTATTTATCAAAACTAAAGCTTAATCAAGGTAATTGTCAATTTGACTGATTTTCTTAGTTTTATCAAGAGACGACTTCATCACTGTCATGGATTGAGCTTAATGTCTCTCTAGAAAACTCATGCAATGTTTGTAGTCAAACGCTATCTCAATAAGCCAACTAATTAGTTAAACTTGCACACACAAAAAGGGATTAGTTCCCATCCGAGTTAGCATAGTTGTCTACAATAAGTACAATATAGCATGACATAATAACAAGCAAAACATAACAAGGCAATCATACCATCAAGCATAACAAGACAATAATGGAAAGACATAGATAGAATAATTAGACATGAATAAGCATGACTACTTCTTTCATTGAATAATAATGGATTATAAGGATTCAATCTTCATGCTCTATGTAAGCAGGGGAAAAATCCTACACAATACTACATAGAAAGCAAGCACACTAGTGTCCGCCATGTGGCTAGCTTCTAGGGTGACACTCTAGCTCAACTAGTCACTCCCCCCTAAGGAGCATTAAGAGCATAGTTAGATTTGCTGGGAGGAAACATCAAAGTGTTTCATCCATTACACTTTTAAAATACAAAAATAGAATATATTTTAGTAATTACTATTATACCCTTATTACATAAAACCTCATCCCCTGACACTCTCTCCTACTTAATTGGTTGACGACTCCATCAACTGCCCTCTTACAAAGTCTTCAACCTTGTCTTTGAATGTTTAGAGCTCATCTTCTCTCTTCCAACTGATGTGTTCTTCAGGTTAGTCTTTCCAATTCATCAGATACTCCATATGGTTGCCTTTGTTTGTGAAGATTGTGTTATCTACCAAAATATGCTCCATTGTCTTTGTTGATGCTTTCATCGTCATCTTCAGGACTATCAATCTAATAGGGTGATTGAGAGTATCATCTTCCTTGTTAGCATGATATGGGCGCAATAAGCTCATATCAAATACAGGGTGAAATTTCATCCATTTTAGTAACCATAATTAGTACATTGAAGCATCAACTTTAGTAAGGATTGACACTAGCCCTTCATATTTTGATATCAACATATTTGAATGGATTTATTTTAGTCATAATTGCACTAAAACTTGGTATTCCACATCAAATTACATAGGTCTATGCTTTGTATCAACATGCTTCTTCATCCTTATGATGCTTTCTCTAAATGCACTCTAGAAATATCCTCATTTCACCTCCACTTTTTAATAAAATTGAATGCATTTGGATTTTTGCTTGTATAAACAACATTAACCAAGTGTGGAACTAATAGTTGTTGGTATGTAATAATCTCAAAAGGAGTTCTATTAGATGTATAACACTTCTAGAAAGTGAAATAAAATTCAACAATGTCAAGGAGGGATACCCAATTAGAGTGGTTGAAGTTGACAAAGTACCGTAAGTATTCCTCTAGCATACTATTGAATCTCTCTGTTTGCCCATTTGTTTATAAGTGAAATCCAGTTGACATGTCCAATCTCAACCCCAACAACCAAAATAGCTTAGCCCAGAATATTCTTAAAAATCAACCATCATGATTTCTCAGTATATTCCTCAAAACTCCCTAATACTTCTCTACATTCTTGAAAAATGCCCTCATTATATCTTCCAACTTGGAATGCTTAGACATTAAAACAAATATAGCAAACTTAGAAAATTTATCTGCCACCATTAGAATAGTATTGAAATCCTCACTCGAGGTAAGCAAGTGTTGAAGTCGAGTGATACACTCTGCCCCAGTTAAGTTAGCACAGGTAGAGGTTCTAACAATTCTACCATCTTCTGCATCATGACCTTATCTTGTTGGTAAATCAAACATGTTTTTATATATGCCTTTACATCTTCCTCTATCTTCGACCAATAAAAATTTTAAGTCAACAGTGTCAAAGTTTGGTGTCATCTTGGATGTCCTACCCGTAGCGTGTCATGACATTCTTGCATCAAAGTTTTCCTTAAATTCCCTATATGTAGTACATATAAATGATCTAGATTCATCATCAATAGATCATCTTCCAACCAAAACTACCTTGATTTCCCTTGCCTCACTAAACCCATCAGTGTAACAGCTTGAAGGTCACTAATAATTTCTCCCGTATCTAATCTTATAGGAAGATTTTCATCTGGTTAAAAGATAGGTAAGCAAACTACTTCATGACTGCCAGCTCAGCTTTTCTACTTAATGTGTTTACAACCTGATTCACTATCCTAAGGTTATATTCTAACTGGAAGTCAAACTCTGCCAAAAGTTCCTGCCATAAGGCTTGCTTCAAAGTGAGCTTCAATTGAGTTAAGAAATGGCTCATAACTATGTAGAAAGTAGCTCACAACTGTGTTATCTATTTTTATTACAAATTTAACACCTAACATATAGTTGTGCCAGACTCATAAATAGTAAATCACCCTTAATAATTCTTTCTCATAAGTAAAGTATCTTCTTTTAACTTCATTCAACTTTCAACTCTCGAAAGCTACTGGGTGTCCATCTTGCATCAGCACTTCTCATAAGGTAAAATCAAAGGCATCCATTTGTACTTCAAAGGATTTCAACATGTCGAACAATTATAGCACATGGTCACTTATAACAACTTGTTTTAAATTTTCAAATGCCTTTTGGTACTTTTGATCCATCTCTAATTATTTCCCTTCTTCAGTAGCTCTATCAAAGGGACGATGCATCATGAATATCCTTGAATAAATTACTATAGTAGTTAACCAATCCTAAAGATGATCATAACTCAATTATGGATACAGGTTCCAATCCCAGATCACCTTTATCTTATCTTGATCCATCTAGATATGACCCTATTCAATGATATAACCCAAGAATTTAATCTTGGTTTGCCCAAAAGTGCATTTCTCTTTCTTAACATATAACTGATTCTCTCACAGTCTCCCAAATACCATCTGTAAATATTAAACCATAATATCATTCAAGTCCACCACCATAAACTTGTCCAAGTATTCATAAATTCTTTAGTTCATTAGAGTGTAAAGAGTGGTAGGAGCATTTGTTAGTCTGAAAGGCATAACAATAAATTTGAACACACTATATCGAGTTACACAAGTGGTATTTGACTCATCTCCCTCCACCATCCTCATTTATTGATAGTCTGATCTCAAATCTAACTTCGTGAAGTATTTGACCTATCCCATTTGTCACACCCACACTCATATCATCCTTTGTGTGCTTGCATTTTATGCATGTATTATGAAGAAGGAATGATGAAAGTATGAAATGTATGGTAATGTTATGATTATGAATACTTTGAATTAATTTATATGCCATTAAATATCTTAAGGAGGATGGAAAGTTCATAAGATATAGAAATTAGAGAGAAAGCAATAAAGAGACATTAAGTGATGAGAAAGTGTTTATGCGTATGGTCTTTAATAAGGCTCAATTGTGGAATTAAGGTATGGAATGTGACGTCTTGGCATGCTAAACATGTTATTGTATGAGAATGCACATAATAAAATGCATAAGAGGAAGTGGTGGTAAAGTTAGAATTTAGTAAATATTAAGTAAGAATTTAGGACATAAATGTCATTTTATAAAAAGAGAAGGGTAATTATGGAAACTAAAAATATGTATGTATATGTATATTCATATGCTTGTATGACATGTATGGTATGTATGATCATGACATGGAATTATGTAGAAAATAATTAATTAAAGGAGTAAGAAATCAATTTAATTAAGGAAACTAATTATATGTTGACAAGTGTCAACATATGATTGGCTCCTTCTTTGAAATTGTTAAAAATAATAAAATAAATCATAAAGGAAATAAAGAGAAGGGAAAAGGGGATTTACCATTCTAAAACTCCAAAAAATTTGAATGCTTCTTCTCCTCCTTCTTCTTGCACTTCTAGCTTAAAGAAAATCATAAATCTAAGGTAATTTTTCATGGAAATTCTATATTTAAAGGGTTTTCAAGCTTGTTCTTTTCACATGTGTGTTTATTGCTTCATTTTCTTTGATATATTTGATTTATGGAGCATATAGGGTTTCGAATAGCATGAATAATTTGAATTAAATGAAGGAAAAATGATGAATTTGATGAGATATATGCATAAGCATGCTTAACATGATATCTTGGTGCAACCGAAATGAAGTTATGTATGTGTATTAGTTTTCATACAAACCTTAACTTTTATATGATGTAATTAACTTTTAATTTATTGTGCTATGTGTGAATGATGAATATGGGATGATGAAATGTACTAAAAGATATGAAAAGGGTGAAGGAAAGTGGAAGAAGAGTAGTGATTGTGAATGGGATGTTTGTTGCCTTATTTTGGAAGCATGACTTCCATATAGTATAAAGGGAAAACATTATATTTTGGCTTGATTTTTATGGATTAAATGCTTAAATTATGTATTGGGATATTGATTGTGTAATTTGAGTGCAGATAGAAGTGAATTAGAATGTCCAACTTGTATTAGAAATGACATGGTATAAAGAAGAAAGTGTTTAAAAAGTTACTGCCCAAAATTATCATTTTTTGTATTTTGCCTCTAAAAATTGGTATGAATGAATAGCGTATAATAATGCATGAATTTAAGATAGAATAAGGTGTTAAAATGAAGAAATTGGCATTTGGTTACATGAAAAACGAAATAGAACTGTAAGTATACAAACCCGGATTTTTCCTCGGCAGAAATTTTAACTCGAATTAGAAATGACTTTTAGAGGTCTTAGCATTGTCTAAAAATTTTGTGTAAGTACTCAAATTAAAGCTTATTGAGTCTAGTTTTCTATAGTATCTAGATCATTTAAAACCAAAAAGAATAAGGTAGTCAAAAGGGGGATGCCATCCATGGGGGTCCCTAATAAGAAAACCAAAATGAAAGGTTTTGTAAAGTGAATTTGCATACTAAGTTTTCTTATGGCTTAGGACTTTGTTTACATGGTTTATTGGCTTGATTTATGCATGAATTGAAGGCAGCCTAAATGTGTGTGTCCTTCATGGTTCATAATGATTCCTATAAGGCCACTAAAAGGATGAAACAAAGTAATGTAGAAGTAAAAGGAAAAATGAAGTTAACATTGACCAAATAAATAGTACCCCATACCAAATGAATAGTATATTGCCTTATATGTTTTGGTCACTTAAGGAAGACATGTTTTAAGCTTCCAAATGTCAATTTATACCTCTTAAGACCCTATTACTCAATCTTATACACTTATAAACGTACTTAAAGGTATAAAGGGGGCTAAATGTTATATGTTGAATTATGATTTTCTTGGTAATTTATGCATGCCAAAATGGTTAAAATCCATGATCTACATGTTCTCATGAATAAATAAGATTACCTTAAGGACTTGCATATGAAGACCTAAATAAGTTAAAGTATAAATCATGCTAATGTCATGATATAGTAAAAAAGGGTAACTAATGATACCTAGATACAAATTTTGCATATATTAAGGACTAGTAATCTATACTTAACCGAAATGACTATATGATCAATATCATTGTTGTATGGTATACAATGGAATAGATTCATGTTTACTTATTCTTCATGAATCAATGTGAAACTATGATAAATGTTATGAATGGATTGGAATGTCCTAAGGTACTATAACACTTGAATGAAATGAACGATTTTACTAAAAGAGATATGAAATGGAAATAATACAGGCACGGTCAAAGAGACACATACTACTCCTCTAGCACACTACTGTCACAGGTTTATGCTTATCACTTCATGACCCTATATAAGGTCTTAAAAAGATGTTTTATGCTTAAATACTTCTAATACCTGTAGAATGACTTTATGTAGCCAATGTTCTCATATGATCAACATTGCACACAATCATTTAAGCATCATTTACATATCATGCCATGAACCATATAAGCATAAAGGCATATTCATGATATGTCATAAAGAAGTTATGAGGTGGAAAAAGGAAAGGAAGGAATTATTATAGAGCTAAATGCTATTAACATATTGGGTTATACAGATGATAAATTCTCTTGAGGAATCATACAATTTGTTCCTTATGGAACCACTGATTAATGATGGGTTCATAAAACCATACAGATATATATGTTCATACGGGAATAAGTACCGGTACATATAGGATCTTGTCACACCCAGCCCATACCCAGGCAGACATGCTCCCACGACACAGACAGTGACCCTCTAAGAGAACCAATACCTGTGACGTCAGGGATACATCGGAAACTCGTCGTATGGGGACCCACTCTAAGCCTAATGGTGGTTGTGTTGCGGAAACACGTGATGTTCATGCAATACCCAGGATCCACTCATACATACACGCATAAGCAAGGCATTAAACATTACGGGCAATCCATACTTCATTAATATAAAACCCGTTATACAATAAATGCGTGCGTACAATAAAACCACCAAAAGCTATATAAATGTACATAACTGTACAATACAACTGTAACTACTGCCACACTACATATACACAAGCTTCACAGACATAAGAGAGGCTGGAGTTTGCCACCGAAGTCCCGTGCCAAAATGAGATCCGTCCGTCTCAGCTGACGACCTCTATTCCTTTCCCGATGGCTCTCCTGTGTGCTCCGAACCTACGTTTATCAAATGACAAACGCTGAGATAAACTCAGTGGTGCTAGAAACATATATAAACAGTAATACAACATATCACATTTTAACATCAACATCAGACACGATACAGACGTCAAGTCAGGACATGTCAAACCTAGCATCGTATGCAATGCAAATGCTAATGCTCCTGACATTCACTCTCACTCCTCTTTCACTCCTTTACTCTTGTTTTCCTGTAATGTGCACATTCCTGTCGCACACACTGGATCCCGATAGGTACCGGTACTCATCGCCCGTAGGCGGCCATTTATCTGAGTGCCCTGCACTCTATATCCATCTCCCATCTTAGGAGCATATTTATATATATTGATTCCCGAAGGAATCCCATTTAATATTGATCCAGTGTGCCCAGAGCTGAGCTCTGCCCTCATCACTCATTCATTCACTCTTTTTCCTTCATTCCTCATTCCTTACCATGCATATTTGTTTGTCTTTACAAGTAAATCATTCCACAAATGAATGCTTGGACAATTCATCATATTCCCAAGCAAATAAGCATCAATTTAAGCATAACATTACACATGAATTATTCATCACATAACCAAGCAAGGAAAACATAATATTCCAAACATTTTCCTAGCCAACATCAACATATCACAACAGAAGCAATATAATCTAATCAAAAGAATATGCCTAAGCTTCTATAGGCAATAGCAATAAACCCAAAAAGTGGCAATCACGCAAGCCCAGACTTAGTGTAAGTCACCAGGCAATAGAAATAAGCCAAAGTTGGCTTAAAAGCATAAAGCTAGCATATACAAACACATATAGCACAAACCTTAAATCACAAGCAACCTCTGATGTAAGCGTGTAACCCTGACTGATCTGTGTTAACTTCTACTTCTCACTCTCGTGTTTTTGGAAGTTAGAACGGAGGTTTAATAGGGTTAGGAACGTTCGTGTTTTAGGTTTTTAAGGAAAAAGGAAGGCTGAATCGGATAAAAGAAGCTCGATGTGCCTCAAAAGTTAAAATAATGACGTAAAACTCTCTGTCATGACTCGTGACAGCTCTGTCACAACTCGTGACAGCTATATCACGACTCGTGACAGCTCTGTCATGACTCGTGACAGCTATATCACGACTCGTGATAGCTCTGTCACGACTCGTGACACGCAACAATCCTTCAGAAATCAAGCCAAAACTCACTGTAACGACTCGTGACACTCCGTCACGAGTCGTGCCCGACCAAAATCCCATCCGTCATAGGCACAACCTTCTGTAATGAGTCGTGATCACCCTGTACGAGTCATTACAGCAACTATTCCATCATGCACACTCTCAAAATACCTTCTGTAACGAGTCATGATGCCACTTCACGAGTCGTTACAGACACTTTTCATGCACACTCTTGCCTAGTGGTAAGCCTAAACTCATCCCTAACCATCCCCAACTTCCTCACTCACCTGACACACACTTCTAATGCATCCCAATCACAGATACAAGCCGTCCCTCATCCGACCGAGAAGACACGCTTCCCGATAAGGCGATGACACACTAAACAAGCCAATAAACATAAATAGTACAATGCAAAGCCATACATTGTCATCCTATCCATGCACATACAATCATGCATTCCAAACCAAGGCCATTCACATTCACACATAGGCACAAAACCAGCAGCATGCATTCCAATACATCACATACCATCAAGCAATCCTACCATACATCTACACATACATGCAAATCAATGCATAAATCCTAGGGTCTCTAATGTGGGTGTAACAAGACAAACTGAAGTGGAAGGAAGGCAAACATTGCGTTTTGGTTTAGGGTAAAACCGAAGGCTCCTAGTAGCATCTTCTTTTATTAACTTTTTTTCTCCCGTTTGGTTCGCAGGACACCTCTTGGCATCACCACATTCTCGCAGGACTGTAATTTGAGACTCGGTCACGTGAGCTTTCTTCTGCAATTCTGCAATTATTTGCTGGTATGTGCAAGTCGAATGTGGAAAAACCCGTGACTTCTGTGATTTGAATTTGTTATGCATTCAATTTTGTATGGCTTTTGCAATTTGGTTTCGCGTGAAACAGCCGAAGTCAAATGTCTTAGAGAAATGTTGTTTGCCATATTTTGATGATGCGTTATACGTTTTCTTCGTCCAATAATGAACTGAAACATTCTCAGGTTTCTGTTCCTTCGGTCAATCCTGCTCTTCTTTGCTTTGGACAGCGACAGAAGCCTCGCAGGTATGTGGAAATGAACACACGAATACATCTTCTCAAAATGAACTTGGTTCCTTTTGTATGTATTGATTTAATCAATTTAATAGGATAAAGTTTTTCAAATGTATGATAATAATTATTTATTAGTGCTAATCAGGCAATTCAACAATGTCTGTCAATAACTTTCGAAGGTGGGTGTACGAGGCATATATTGATGGTGGTTACACAAATTTAGAATTTGCAAATGGAGTTAGGCAATTCATGGATTTTGTAGTAACTCAAGAAGTATGCATGCGTAATGGATTAATGAGATGCCTATGTTCAAGATGTAGAAATGTTAATTTCCAAACTGTTGCTGATTGTAATATTCACTTGTTAAGGTTTGGTTTTGTACCGGACTATTATGTCTGGCATTATCATGGTGAAGCATACAGTTATGGGGGGAATGAATGTGGTGAGGAAAATGTCAATGTTGGAAGATGGGGCATTGGTGGAGAAACATCTAGTAGTCATGAATTTGGGGGGGCGGTAAACTTGGACCGTGAAATGGTACTAGATGGTTTTAGGAATCTCAATGATAATAATGATAATGAATAAGAAACTCCTAATATTGAAGCCCAACGGTTTTTCGATATGTTGAATTCATGTGATGTTGAGTTA